>MU227568.1:2654570-2669570 GCA_018584345.1 Thuja plicata
AACCATGCAGTTATGTTCATGCTTTACTCTCAATTGATCCACTATCAATGGTCCTGTAGGAAACACATATTCAGTTTCTAAGTATTGAGTAATATCATTTCCAATACCTGATAAGTGAAGCTTTATCTTTCTTTTCCATGAAATAAAGTTGTCTTTGTTCAACTTGGGCACATCTCGTCTATTCATCTTGTGATCTTTTACTTAGGTCTTGAAAACTTCCTTCTAAGCACACAAGCTCTGATACCAATTGTTAGTAATAACTGAGAGGGGGGGTGAATCAGTGGCCTTAATTATTGATCCAATTTCAAACTTTAATCCACCAATCAGTGCTTCTCAAATTATTAAGTCCCAACAAGATGCATGCCTTTAAAATGCTTGAAACAAATAATTGTCTGTCAGTTTACCTTGTCTGTCCTTATTCTCTTTGATAATCGATAAGCAGTAAACTGTATTTACCAATACTCAGTAAATATACAGAGTATACTAGTCAATCCATAAATGCATATGTAGAATGTAAAACAATAAAGTAATGAACCATACACATATAACACAAAGATTTTAACGTGGAAACCCTGTTAAGGGAAAAAACCACTGGGACCGGTACCACAAATTTTCACTCTTCTAAAGTGAGCCCCGTTAGGAGCCAACCCTGTTAAAGGTTACAAACACACTATTAAGTGTGACCTTGTTAGAGGATTTTCAATACATATGTTGTCACTAAGTATCTGGCATCTATGCTACCATCCTTGAATCAGTCTCATGACTATCAATAGGCTTTATGCAAATCTTACTACCATCCTTGAATCAGCCTCCTTCTTAGACTATCAATAGGCTTTAGGTAAGACCAGTGCTACTATAACGAGTCAACCTTCTGGCAATCTGTTAGGATATACCTCTTTTAAAAAACACTGTTAAGTCCTGCTCTGTTAAGAGACTTAATGCTTCAATCGTTAAACTAAAACAAAATGACCTATTTCTAATGCAACTGAATTGCAAATTTTCAGATCTATTTACTTACAATATCTTTCTGATCAATGTATCAATACAATTCCTTTGTACTTAACTCTTTCTACTCTATGATGCTGTGCTTTTTTGTTTGTCAGTGTCTACATAATTCTTTAGCTCTCCCCCAGCTTGATTGATCAGGATTGCATGAAGTTAATCCTTCATTAGTTTCTCTTCAGCATCTTCTATCAATTCACTCCCCCGTGTATCTGATTGATTATGGACCACACAAAGATTGAATTATGCTTGTCTCTTAAATAGACATGATGTTCCTTAATTCTAGGTTCTTGATTCTTGATTCTTAGCGTGTAAAACAATCCAACCAAATTAATTTATGACTTTAACTCTTGATTTATCTCATAGTTATCTTCTTGCCAACTGCGTAAATCATCTTTAAATCATTTACTTAACTGCGGTCGAATAAAACAAATCAAACAACCAGTTAAGTCTATCTTTTATCTCTACTAGCTAGATATTTTGTCATTTTCTGATCTCTTTGTTCTATCAGTCAACTCTACAGTTCACCGCCGATGACAACTGCCAGTTCTGTCGATGTAACTTTAGTTAGCTTCAGGATCTCCATCCGTCGGGCATCATTGGATCTTGCTCATTAGGCAACACTATTTTTAGATCATCGGGCATCCTTTGATTCTACTTCATCGGGCAATACTATCTTCGGCTTGTCGGGCATCACTGTGACTTTTATCTCTGTCTTTACCAATGGTGTGCACTCCATCGGTGTAGTCTGTCACTTAGTGAATACTTGACTTTTATGCATTGCTGAAAGCATAACCTTTATTCCATTGATTCTTTGAAGTATTTGGTATTATGTATATGACCATATATATGATATCAAGTTGACATCAATGACAATACAAACCATTAACTGATTTAATGTCTTGCATCATCTTCAACTTAATATAGTGAACCATTTAATCAGTTACATGTCATCAAATAGATTATAGTTCATTCCTTTCACCCAATATTCATTTTCACATCTAATCAGATTATTCAAGATGATGATACATTTTCCTTCAACTAGGAAAGGTGAGTCTTTAACCATCCTAACTGATCCACCATTATAATATCCAAAAGTTTCAAACTTTTCTTTATCTCCAGTCATGTGATGAGTATAGCCACTATCAATAATTCAGACATCATTTTTTCTAACTTTAGATATGAGTGTTGTTTCAACATACCTTTCTTCTCCATCTGAATTATCCTTCATAGCAACAAATACTACTGCAATATCTTCATCATAATTAATATCAAAATTTTCAGCTTTGTTCTCAACTAGGTAACAATCCTTCTTTCATTTGTCCTTGTAATCTCAGTCATCTCTCTTTTTAGAGTGTCATTTGCTTCTATAGTTCTAGTCATCACTTTTTTCATACTTCTTTTCATAAGATCTATCATTGTCTCTTTCATCCTTTCTCTTGTTAGGGCTTCAAGCAACAAAATGTCCAATTTCTTTACAATTAAAACATACCAATGGTAATTTACCATTATATCTTTCTTTACCTCTATGTAATATCCTAGCCATTAGTGCTTCAAGCTCATCAATTTCTTGCTCATCACTATCACTATCACTATCATTTATCATAGTGTATTTGTTACTATATTTTCTTATTTTCAGAGAAGACTTGAATAGAAACTCAATAGTAGGTAAGACACTGTTGTCATAGTTGTTCATATCAAATGAAATAAGTCTACCAATAAAAGTATCAAGAGTAACATTGTTACTAGCTACTTCTCTCATTTCTTGAATTGAAGATACTCTAATAGCATAAATAGGTATTAAGGTTCTCAAAATTTTACTTACAACTATTTCTTCATCAAGTACTCCTCCTACTCCATGGATAGCATTAACAACTTCTTCGATTGTGTCATTGTACTAAGTGATGTTCTCTCGTTCTTTCATTCTCAAGTCATCAAAATTTCCTCTTAGGCTTTCATCTTTAGCTCCCAACACATTGGCATCTCCTCCATGTACTAGCTTGAGTTTGTCCCACATTTTCTTTGGAGAGGTGCATGATTTCACATATTCAAATTCAACATTAGTTAGTGAAGAAGCATGTTCTATCATCATAGAACTATGTTCATGTTTCTCTCTTAATTGATCAACAGTCAAAGGTCCAGTAGGTGTAACATATTTAGTATCCAAATTTTGTGTAACATCATTTCTAATACTAGATAGATGAAGTCTTATCCTTCTTTTCCATGATACAAAGTTGTCCTTGTTCAACTTAGGCGCATCCCTTTTAATCATCTTGTGATATTTAGCTTAAGTCCCTTTAAAATTTTCTTCCAAGCACCAAAGCTTTGATACCAAATGTTAGAATAACTGAGATGGGGGTGAATCGGTGACCTTAATAATTATTCCAAAAGATCCAACCCAAAAGTTTTCTCTGAAATATAATACCCTTAGTTATCTTATAGGCCCAACTTCACCAAGATGTATGCCATAAATAATTTTAACAAATATAAACTGCTCGGTAAGATATAATATTTATCTTTTCTTGACTTTACTGAGTAGCAACAAATAAACTTAGCATTAATCAACCAATCTAGTTTCAAAAATGTGTAAAACAAAATATCAATGCAATAAAACATATACACATTTGACACAGATTTTAACATGGAAACCCAATATGGGAGAACCCAGCTAGGACCGGTAACCCAAAATAATTTCACTCCTCTGAAGTGAGCTCGGTGAAGAGCCAACCCTGTTAAAGGTTACAATACACAGTATTAAGTGTAACCTTGTTAGAGGATTTAAAACCAACAGTTTATCTTTTGACCTAGCACTCACTATTCTATCAATAAGAAAATCTTTTAATACTCTTGATTATCTAAAAATAATGACTGTTAAACCCCACTTGGTTAAGAGATTTTCTAAATCAATGGTTAACTGATATAGTAAACAATCTGTTCAAAATTCAACTTTGATTTTCACATATTCAGATCTATTGTTAGTCCAATAATACCTCTCTGATCAATATATACTTCAGTTCCTTTTCTTTCTTTCTTTATTCTTCTCGGTGAATGCTCTGTCCTCTATTGTTCGGTGTCTGCAGAGTTTCTTGTCTCTATTCTTCAACCTATATGATTAGATCTGCATGAAGAGTTCTATCTTCACACAAAATATATTCAATATTCCTCTCATTGATAAGGAATTCCTTGTCTCTTTATATAGACATGATTAGCCGCTTAATCTCCTTTTTTATTGTAGATCTCTCCTTGATCCTTAAAACTCACC
This sequence comes from Thuja plicata, assembly GCA_018584345.1. Taxonomy (NCBI): domain Eukaryota; kingdom Viridiplantae; phylum Streptophyta; class Pinopsida; order Cupressales; family Cupressaceae; genus Thuja; species Thuja plicata. The sequence continues at coordinate 2,658,835 of MU227568.1, forward strand.
ATGATTTGCTTTATCCCATAAATCTCTTGTTTAGTTTTATTCCATAAATATCACCTTGATAAATGTGAATAAAAAAGACTTTTAATATACTTCCTTTCTTTATCTTAATTGATCATTGATAATAAAACAATCAATCAGTCAATCCCTAAATTGTAGCTCTATCAGGTAAGCAATTTTGTCATTCTTTAACTCTATTTATGCTCAGTCATCAACTCCAGTTATGCTCGGTCATCAACTCTAGTTATGATCGGTCATTAACTCTTTCTCAATAACCCTTGCTTGGTTACTACTGTGCTTGGTATACACTGAAATTCTCGATGTTCACTGTCACTCGGTATATACATAACTTTTATGTTTTACTAACCACATAAAATTTGTCTCTTCAGATCTTCAAGTTTATGAAAATATATGTATGAAAAATTAAACCATATCAAGTTGACATCAATGAAAATACAATAAATTAATCAATTTAATGTATTGCATTAACTTTTTCAGCTTAGTGATCATCAACTTATCATATTCAAACATTCAATCAGTTATAGTTCATCAGAATGCAGGGGCCACTTTTCAGAGAGCATTAGATGTTTTTTTTAAGGAATTCATAAACATAATTATGGTTTTCTATTAGGATGATCTTACTATGTATTCAGAAAGGGTTGAGGACCATTGCAGGCATCTAGAAAAGATATTTGGTAAGGCTTTGGAGTTTGGATTTCTCTTAATCTAAAGAAGTGCCATTTTGCTATTTCAAAGGAAAAGTTGTTGGGACATATAATATCCAAAGAGGGAGTGAGAATAGATCTAGAGAGGATTGATGCTATTAATGTTTTAACTCCTCCCAAGAATATCAAATGGGTTCAATATTTCTTGGGAAAAATAAAGTTTGTAAGAAGGTTCATTGTCAATTTTGTAGAGATCATAAAAACTATTTCCAAGCTGCTAAAGAAAGATATTAAATATGCTTGGAATCCAGAAGCTCAACAAGCTTTTGAGAGAATTAAATTGGCTATTTAGGAAGCACCAATATTAAAATCTCCAAATTATGAGTTGTCTTTTCTATTTTCTCATTCGCTTCATTCATACTATTGTTTCAATGTTGTTACCAAAGGAAAAGGAGGGATTTGAGCATCCAATTGCATTTTTAGCAAATCCTTGCAGATAGCTGAGTTGAACTATGAAATCATGGAGAAGCAATATTATACTTTAGTTACGGTAATCAAGGACTTTATGCCTTATTTAGTATGTGCTAAGATGGTTTCCTATGTGCCTCATGCTGCTATCAAGGACATTTTGTCTTAAAGTGAGGTCACTGGAAAGAGGTGCAGATGGATCGATAGAATGCAAGAATTTGATCTAGAGATCCAAATCGCTAAATTAGTTAGAGGCTTGGGACTGGCAAAGCTCATGAAAGATTCAAACATGGAGCTTACCCAAGTGAAAAATTTGCAAGAAAATGATATGCTAAATAGCATTGAGATGCAATTATGGTATGTTGATAGTATTTATTTTTTGAAGAATAATAAGTGTCCTGAGGACATGACAGAGAATCAAAGAAGGGCTCTCAGACTTAAGGGTCAAAAGTATGTATTAAATCAAGGAGAATTATATTGGAAAACCATATATGGAATTCTTTTTTTTTTCTTGATAGGACTCAGTCTAAGAAGGTGTTAAAAGAGATACATAGTGGTGTTTGTGGAGGCCACAATTTAGCAAAGACAACTACACACAAGATACTTAGAGCTAGTTATTATTGGCCTTGTTTGTTCAAGGAAACTCATCAGTTTGTGAAGAAGTGTGAGGCTTGTAAAATATTTTCAAAGAAGCTAGTGTATTCAAGGACCTTGCCTTTGAATCCAATCTTAGTTGAAGTCCCTTTTTCCCAATGGGGCATTGATTTCATTGGTGAATTTTTAGAGAAGTCTAGTGGGGGTCACAATTGGATCCTTGTTGCCACTGACTATTCTACAAAATGGGTTGAGGCTATACCAACCAAGAGGGAAACCAATAGGGTGGTCATTAATTTTTTGATAGATAACATTTTGACTAGGTTTGGTCTTCCCATCAAGATAGTAATGGATAATGATATGTGCTTTAGGTCTAAAGAATTCATGGAATTTTGTGATCAGTATGGTATTATGATTTCCTATTCTTCACCATATCATCCACATGCAAATGAGAAAGTAGAATCCACCAATAAGGGCATCATGAAGATTATCAAAAGAAAACTAGAAAAGAATAAGAATTCTTTGAATTCAAAGCTTAAGTTGGCTTTGTGGGTTGATAGGGTAAAAATGAAAAGAGCTATAGGTGTATCTCCTTTTGAACTAGTTTATGGAACACAAGCTAGGTTACCACTAAACAATTTGTTATCAGTCTACAATTTCATCCAAGATGAGGATATAGAAGTGACTAAGCCAATGCATAATAGAGTGTTGCAGTTGGTACAACTTGATGAGATCATAAATGAAACACAATTGCAGAATTAGAAGATCCAAAAATAGTTTACGTACTTATTTGATAAGAGAACATCAGAAAGAAAATTTCAAGTGAATAACATGGTGCTCGAATGGAATGCAAGGTTACAAGTAAAAGTAAAGCATGGAAAGTTTGAGTCCTTATGGTTGGGAACATTTGTTGTGCATGATTTACATGGAAAATATTCCTATTTCTTGCAAATCCTACTAGTGAGATGGAGGATCTTCCTGTGCATGGGAAGTTCTTGAAGCCATTCTTTTCTTGCATATTTGTTCATGCATAGTGATGTATACATTTTTAAAATGTTTCCTTATTTTCCTTTTTTGGGTCTGTTTGCTATAGGGTTTCATTTTTGTGTGAGTATACATCCCAGAGTGCTAGTTTTCTAGTGTTGAACTTGCATTCAACCTTCCCCAGTTAGAGACTATGTTAGCACTGTTAAAATCTTGTGGAAAATCTAGTCTAAATGATGAAAACCCTGCGAAGTCTTTCTATGTCCTTAAACCCTAATTTTGAAATTTCTAGCCATTGGTGGAAAAGCCCTATGTTTCTGGATCACTTTATAAAATAAAGTTACCTTTTGGGTCACTTAAAACCTTTTTAACCCATGTGCCTTATGTTTCATGTCTTAGCAGGGCAACAATATTTTTCCTAAGTCTTGGCGGGGTGATATTTTTAATTTTTCCTAAGTTTATGCCTCTCCATGCCTCTATTACATTTTAAATATGTTGACCAAGTTGAAGTCAATCCTATGTTGGGTGCTTTCCTTTAACCCTGAAGATGATGCATTTTTACTCATTGAGGCAATGCGACAAGCTGCTGCGTGTCTTCCTCTGATCTTGGCGGGCCCTTTTTTGTTTAGTTCTTCGGGGATGTTATTGTTCAAGCAACTTGAACATCTATGGTTGGCATGTTCCCTTAGTGCCGATGATTATTTTTTTTAACGATCAACACAATGCACCTAGCTAACACATGATGGATGACAGGACCGGTTCTGCGCAAAGGTAAAGAGTTAAAGGAAGTTCAACTTCATGAAGATCTATGATGGACATTTTTCCTTAAACACAAAATGTAGCTTGATGTACCCTTTGAGGCATCACGACGTGTAGATACATAGAAAGTTGTCAGGTCTTGGGCCTGTCTGTGGTTGGTTATTGAGAGGTCAAGTCTTAGACGGCCCTGTGGTTGGTGTGAAGCCTTATGGAAAAGATGCAGCTAGATTGACCTTTGAGGCATTGCACCTTTGTGAAACATGTACAAGGTGGGTCTGGCTCAGCACTAAGGAAAGGTAATGAGAGATCACATTAGATTTAATCTAAAGGCTGGCATTTCACCTTAAAGGGAAGATGATCATGAGATAATGATAAAAGCATCACGCTTGTTTGGCGTGTGTCCATCCTGGTCAGCACAGGTCAGAAGGCAACAAGTATTTCTCAGGGCCATTAGTAATACACTATGTGGAGGGTAGTCAGACCAAGGTTGCCAGGTTATAACTAAATTAAGGAATAGTTTAGTTGATTCTAATCAAATGGATGGTGCAAAACCTTAAAGTGAAGATGATCATCAGATAGTGTTCGAGGCATTGTGCCTCTGTGACACATGCATAAGTGATGGAACCCGACCAAAAGTAAAGAAAGGTAAAAGGCTGTAAGTTTGAAAAGATCCAATGATTGACGTTAAGCCTTAAAGTAGAGATGCAAAGAGATTAGTGTTCAAGACATTATGCCTTTGTGCCACGTGCCCTTCCTAGTTAAGTGGGACCTATAGTTTTGAGGCTAAGGGTAAAGTAAAAGTCAGATAATTTTGAAGCGATCTGACAGTGGGTGTGAAGCCCTATGGAAAGGTTGCGTGAGATCTATTCTTTGAGCCATTGCGCATGTGCGACACCTGGCATGGTCTGATATGATTTCCTAGGTAATTAAAGGAAGATCGACAACTTGCTTTTCAAGTTGATAAAGGTTCAATTCTCGGCCATCGATGCTTTGTTCTGTGCCACCTGTAGCCGTTGCAAATCAGATATTTGAATTTTAAATTTTTTTTGTCATGGTTTTTTTACTATGGCACTGCTTTCTGGGTTGCAGAGGCATTAATATGTGCAATATGATCTTTTGGGTCAATTTATTGAGACTGTAGGATGGTTAATTAACTGACTTGCTGATATTTTGGTAATTCATTAATGTTTCTTGGTGGAAACTTAGGGTTTTGTATCAGATTTTGCAATATTTTAACCTTTTTTGGTTCTTTATCTAATCTTTCTTAATGTTGGCATGTTTCCCAAGTCATGGTGGTTGTGTTTTAGGGTTTCCTTGTGCCCTAAGGTAGTCTAGACTCGTGGTTTCATTGGGGATATATATAGGGTTTTTTATATTTTGTAAAGGATGGGAATTTCATGCCACAACAAGGCTTATAAGCTCTACATTTTAAACTAAGACCATCAGTGATATTTTGGCTCTGATTTTTCATGCTTAGATATTTTACCAATGATATTTGTCTATATTTCCTTGCATTTTGTGAATTCATATTGAATTGTAACATCTTCATTTTGGCTTCTTGTGCTCATTTGGGTTTCTTGTTAAGGACTTTCAATCCATCACTATATAAGGAAGAGGGTCTAATTACTTTAGGGTTTCTTTCAAAGAGAATTAAAAATCCTTAAAATAATTTCAGTGAATAAAGAATTGAAGTGAAATGGATAATTACATCTGCTTCTAGGAAGTGTGAATTGAGTATGTAAGGCATAGTCAAGTTCAGTGATCATTTGAAGGATTTACATTTGATGTATGTTGTTGTTAAGAGTCTTTGCATTTAAAGTGACTCCATACCCACTGGAGAGGGCACTAGTCTGGAATGTTAGATTTGTGGTTCTCATCCAATTTTATAAAAACTATTACCATTTACTTGATTTATACTACATCCACCATTCCTACCTATTTATGAGGTCATTATAGTTTGAGGGAAGAAGATAGGTAGTGCTAATCTGAGTCTGTGGATTTGAAAGTGTAGAAGGTTTTAGGACCTTGTTGAAAATTACTTCTTTTCCTTGTTGAAATCAGTGCATGGGTTCATAGAGGAACATTTTTGAGCCGTGGGTATACAAAGATCAACAAGAAAAATAACTAACAAGAATCAGAGAAGTTCAAAATATCATTTACTACCACTTGGGGGACCTATGTATATATTATAATGCCTTTTGGTCCAATGAATGCAGGAGAAACATTCCAACAAGCTATGGATGTTGCATTTAAAGATTTTATTGATTTATTTATGGTGTTTTATCATGATGACTTGACAACATATTCCAAGGAAGCAAAGGATCATTGTGATTATCTTGAAAAGGTGTTCATTAAAGTTGTTGAGTATGGTGTCTTTGAATCCTAAGAAATGTCAGTTTACAGTAACAAAAGGAAAATTGTCGGGGCATATTGTGTCAAAGGAAGGAGTAAAGATTGACCTAGAGGATTGAAGAAATCCAAAAGGTCCTTACCCAAAAGAATGTCAAACGAGTGCAGTCTTTCTTAGGAAAGATTAATTTTGTTAGAAGGTTCATTGTCAATTTTGCAGAAATTGTAAAACCTATAATAATTTTTTTGAAGAAGGATGCTAAGTTCTAGTGGGATGATGAGGCACAATCTACCTTTGATTGTATGCGTGTAAATGGGTTTCTTCCTGCAAGCTACAAAACACACACTTCAATAGATCATTGCATGGTTAGCTTAAATTGAATACAATAAACAAATGAATAACCTAAATCGATCTATTTCCTTATAGTAGGCAGGAGTTTGAATCTTTCTCTCAAGTCATCACAAGAAACTATGACTACACCGGATCCTAAACAAAGGATTTTGAATAAAACTAAATGATTTATCTAAATGATATGCAAATGCAAGATTGATCCCAAGCTAATTAGATTAATTTTATGAAACCAATTTGAAATTTTTTTGTTCTTTTTAATGCACAAAATTGAAATGTACTCTAGATTATGATTTGCATGATTGAAAGTATACTAACAATTATTCAATTAAAAAGATATAAAATGCTAAAATGCTTGAAAGCTTAAAAATGAAAACTGCATAATAACATTAGCTAAAAACTGAGATCCTTTGTGAAAGAAATGAGGCTCTCATTTATAGAAAATCTATGGTTGAGATTAAAAGCCAAAGAGTGGACAAGATTTGATTTGAGGAAGCACAATCCATGTGAAAAGATGATGATTGGTTGAAAGAGTTAGTTGACTTAACTGACTGATCAATTATTTTGGAAACTTTTAAAATCAGTTTTCTATTAACAACTTTGTTTCCAAACTGATAAATAGATAAGATTAAGTTAACTAAACAAAATAGATTTGTTTCCAAAATGATATATAGATAAGATTAATTTAATTGAATAAAATAGATTTGTTTCCCATTTAATAATCATTTAACTAAAATTGATGACATCGTATGCATTTCTAAAGATTTAATTGATTTTAAATGCACATTTTGTTTTTATTAATTAATTCGATTCCTTTTTTTATTTAATTGACAAATTTGTAATTTTATTTAATTAATATATTAGAATATCAATTAAATAATTAACATAAGCTTTATTTTCCAATGTATTTCACTTTTAGGAACTAATTAATTAATCAAGTAAGATGATCGATTAGGACCTAGGGTTTAGGTCAGATCAGTTCAAATTTGATAGATTGAGGAATTGCGTGTTTGATTTAGGATTTGGGGTTTATCAAGATTAGGGTTTCTTGATTAATTATTGTGATTGGGGGCCTAGGGTTTAGGTGACCACTTTTAGGTCATTACATTTTCCTCTCTTTGAATTAATGTGTGATCAACGCATTAATTCAAAGGCCCATTAGTGAGAATACCCAGAATAGTTTGATTTGAAGTGATGAAACCATTCTTTTGAAGAAGACCAACTTCGAGCTTGATTCGATGAAGATCAATTAAAAGATATAAAATATAATGCTCAATTTGATTTGAAGTGACAAAATTGAACATCTATCAAGACCTCTTAAGCCTTATGATTGGTTTGAACAAATAACCAGTTTGATTTGAAGCGATGAAACTGATTACCGTTAAGAGATTTGATTAGCAAGAAAATTGACTTGATTTGAAGCAATGAAGCCAATTTGATCAATGTATCAGGTTTCAATAATGAACAGCTTGTATAAGACCAATCTTGTTGGGTTTTGAGTTTGTTCAACACTTTGTAAGACCATTGATTAGGTTGCCTTTAATTTTAAGATGATCTCAACTTGATTTAATAAGATGAAGTTGAGATGTCCCAAGCAATGGGGTTTTGATTGAGGATATGATCACTGGAATGTTGATGTCTTGATCCTGCCCCCTTGGGAGAGAAATCAAAATATGGAGAGAAATCAAAATTTGATTGACAACATGATACAAGAAGAAGTTGATTTGATGAGAAATAGGTCCCAAGCAGTTAGGAAAAAATATGTACTTGATGGGAGGTCTTGCTGACCAAGATTGAGAAAAAGTACGATACATGGATTGACTAGAAGAAAAATATGAGAGATTTCCATCGTTTGGAGTCCAAAAGATTGATTGTACAAGTGGTCAGCTATAGTTGACTAAAAAAGTCAAACGTCAGATTTCAATTTTGATCCTAAAAATGGAATCAGGACACTCAAATTAGCGAGGGTGTGTCATGTTCACACACAACTAACCACTTGACAAAATGAAGATTGATCGATAAGAACCTTATATCCTTCACATTGGAGAGAGATATCGATATTATGCAGATTTCAACACCATACAGATGCAGATGCAAGAATAACATGAATGCAACCTAAGGTGTAGTCACTGAACCTTTAGCATTGAAATTTTTCATCATTGAGCATTTTTGGAAAATTGGAGTTGATACAATACTTAATGGTGCCATTGGGACCATAAGAATATGAATATGACTTTCATTAGATAAGATATGAGAAGCTAACATAAGCATCAGGGCACAAAAGCTAAGATGACCTAAATGTTGTTTCTAGTTGATGTTGCAAGAGTACACCAGTATCGAGGCATTCAAAACCAAGATAAGCATGAGTGTGATCTTGCATAAAAAAAGAGAGCAATAACAGTTAAAGAGATAGTTCTGACCTTGCCTTGGCATACAAGTAAATAGGATCGAGGGATGTGAGGATTTTATACCTTAATGTAGGAGCTCTTATCACATACACCCAGTTTATTTAACATTGTAGGATCATTGGGACCACACCAAAAAGTAGTAGACAAAGAAAATATTGATGAAAATAAATGAGAACAGACATAATACAAAGAGAAGTTCAGCTTACTTCAGCCAATTTTGGATGTATACATGTATATGAGGTGTTGAGAAACATTGTCGTGCTTGTGAGTGCGATGTGTTTAAGTGCTATCAATCTATTATTTATGCTTGGGGTATCCAATGTGTGTTAAGAAACATAGATGCCTCCAAAGATAGTGTTAAGAAATACTTTTGATTAGGGTGTTGAGAAACACCTATTTGCATCAGTAGCGAGTTGTCCTTTAGAATTGACAAGATTATTGTCTCTGGTTTAATCCAAAGATATGAGAAAACTTGGGGACCCATGCCCCATGGTAAAAACTCAAATTGCAATGATTGACTTGACTCATTCTGTGAGGAAAAATCTGATTTGATTTCCCCCAGACTATGACTCTGGATCGGTTTAAAGCCAGGAGGGTTCTCAGAAGAACCAAAGTGTTCATTCTTAAGAAAGATCACATTGGTTTGTCCCTAATGTATAGCAAGGTATAGGTCATTACAGATGGATTAGAAATTTGATGGATGAGGCGAATAGACAATGGTGAATGAAGAGGGTGAATGCGACCCTCAAGGACAGTCTCCTCAAGATTACCCAAGCTAGGGAAAAAATAATATAGCAATATAGGCTCATGGTGCGGTGGTGGATAACATATAGGATGATGACCGGATGTCATGAAAAGCATGCAGTCCAAAAGAGTGGGCATGTCAAGAGACTTCTAAGAACCTATTTTTCATTTTTTAATCTTTATTTTGATCAAGACCAAGGGATCAATTTTGGATACACTACAACATTTGGGGTCAAATTTTGACCCCAATTTGGGATGGCACCACCATTTGTATGTATTTTTGTGTTTTTTTTTCCAAGTGCCCCTGACGCTATCGTAATAGCAATGGTACAGTTGTAATTGACACACCCACATGATTATAAACAAAAAATAAGAAGAAGAAGAAAGGCTCATTTATGATTTAGCGTGATCGCATACCGTCATGCGCGAAGAGGGCATACTGTGGAAGTTGATTGGCATCTTGGTATATGGTAGCCATGACTTGAGGTAGGCATTTGAGATTTGTCTTATCATTAACTCAATTTCATTTTGATGTCATTTGTTGATTTAATGGCACAATATGAATGTTAATACTGTAATTGTTTACATCTTTGCATTTTGAATGCTTGATGACCTGTGAGCTTTGAGAGCTAGGGCATCATTGCTATTACCTTCAAGCTGGCATTGTGTGAAGTGTTTGATCTCTCTTTATTTGTTTTGTTGTTGATATTTAGTATGTGGTACTCCCTGTTTATGATCATTTCATGAGGAAATGTCTTGATGGCTCGCGGGCTATAGGCTAGGGCATCATGCATTGTTTATTAGCTCACTTTTTAATACTGGCATTGTTTACATCTTTGCATATGGAATACTTGATGACCCATGACCTTTGAGAGCTAGGGAATCATTGCTATTACCTTCAAGGAATTGTGTGAAGTATTTGATCTCTCTTTATTTGTTTTGTTGTTGATATTCACTATGTGGTACTCCCCGTTTATGAGTATTTCATGAGGAAATATCTTGATGGCTCATAGGCTGCAGGCTAGGGCATCATGCATTGTTTATTAGCTCACTGTTTTATACTAGCATTGTTTACATCTTTGCATATGGAATGCTTGATGACCTATGAGCATTGAGAGTTAGGGCATCATTGCTATTACCTTCAAGGCATTGTGTGAAGTGTTTGATCTCTCTTTATTTGTTTTGTTGTTGATATTCACTATGTGGTACTCCCTGTTTATGATCATGTCATGAGGAAATGTCTTGATGGCTCACGGGCTGCAAGCTAGGGCATTATGCATTATTTATGAGCTCACTGTTTAATAGTGGCATTCGTTTACATCTTTACATTTGGAATGCTTGATGACCCGTGAGATTTGAGAGGTAGGGAATTGTTTCTATTACCTTCAAGGCATTGTTTGAAGTGTTTGATCTCTCTTT
>MU227568.1:2694738-2719699 GCA_018584345.1 Thuja plicata
TACTAGGTGATGCACCGAAATTGGCATGAAAACATAACACACAAAGGATAAACCCCTGGGTCAACTAACTCTGAATTGCAAGTAGAACACAAGTCTCTTGTATAGGCATGCATCAATATTTCATAACCAGGCCATGAGTAAACCAGCTAAAAGGAAAAAACTTCTTCATAGTTAACAGCTTTAAACAATAGAACACTAGTTACAACCTGCAAGCAGACATACTCTTCTACAAGTAGATGCTATGAAAGGACCGATTAAGAGGAATAAATTCATCCACAGTTAATCCATCAACAATCAAGACACATACAGACAAGTAGAAAAGAGACAAGGTTGACACAATCCAACAAATTGATCCAAAAATTGAAAAAACTTTGCATATTACTTCTCACAGTGAGTTACAGACTCATACAAAAATATACCAAGGACAAAGAAATTTCATAGAGCATGTCTTCTGCATAAAAATGAACTCCTGGGTTACAAAATCTCTTATCTCTATCAAGAACTCAGAAAAGTTACAGGACAGAAGGAACAAAAGAAGAAGAACCGACCCCTGCAAAATGCAACTTTTCTGCTATATATAGGGCCATGACCATCTTGGAATCCCTTAGGATGCAAAAAGCTTCGGATGATCATGGAAAACCCTAACCCTAAGACACAGGAGAGAGGAAAAGAGAGAGAGAAGGTGGTCGAGAAAGACCGAGTCAAAATAGATATTCATGGATATTTTCCTGACCTTCTCGATCTGGCAACTGGAAATCAGATTTGGTAGATGGTGGATAGTAGCATTTACGTTCACTCTGAATAGCCATGCACACCTGTTCACCTATTTTTCTCTGTAATAACTGTCCTCTTGTCTGTGAATAGTGCATAGCCAGGTGTTCATCTTATCTTTGCCCAGGACTTCCTCTCCTTCCTCGTGGCACTTCTGGAAACTTAGTCATAACTTTGTTCTTCCCTGCAACATGCTGAAACCTCTTCTTTTCCACCAACATTGCAACAAATCTATCCAAAACTTGGCTGACTACTCTATGCATGGCTTTCTGCAATTGGAAACCCTCTGAATTATTCTGGAAAACCCTCTACAACAGAGCAAAACACCCCCGAGCCATTCTTCTTTCATCTTCAACATCATCCTCTATCTGGTCGCTTACTCGCCCAGGCTTTACTCTGTTTCCATATTTATGTGCGAGTGTGCGATGACAGCTTTATCCCCTTGAATCACTCAGTCGCAGCCTAATCTCTCTTCCCTCTAAATTCTGGGCGAGTACGCGACGAGCTAAGTTCTTCATTGCATCTTCCATGATCGTGCACTCGCGAGCAGTTATCACTTTATCTTACCTTCTGTGCGAGTAGGCGACGAGCTCTTATCTTTCATCCACCGCTCAGTCGCGAGCCATTTCCTCTTTATGCAATTTTCTCGGTGAGCAAGCGACGAGCTCTTTTCTCTTGTTAATCGCTCAGTCGCGAGCTAAACACTCTTTACCTTTATGGAACGGCGACTGGGCGACATCTTCTATTTTACTTCATCGCACACTCGCAGCCTGATCTTTGTTTATCCTTGGTGCCTGGCGACTGCGTGACTACTCTGTTTCTCTAGCTCGTCGCACACCCGCTAGCCTTTCTTCTGACTTGAGCTAGACATCGCGACTGAGCGATGCATCATTAAAACGACTCGTCGCACACCCGCGCACAGAGCAAAACAACATGAAAGTAGGTCGCGACTGCGCGATTAGACATTGTAATACTGAACCCGCTCAGTCGCACAACTTGAATGACCTATGACTGAGCGTTTTGACTTTTTCAAACAGCGCCTAAGTCCCCTTGAATCCTTCTGGTGACATTGCGACAATCCCTTGGCGCTAAGTTGGGAGTACTTTATTCGTAGGGCACTTAAATCACTAGACTTAGCGACCACCGTTTGATCATCTGCTCCTTACATCAGATGGCTGGCATTTAGTCGTTTGAAAACTGAGTATACCCTTAAATATCCAGCGATCCTGCGACTGAAAAGAAAGAACACTTAGTCTCGAAGTCGCGTGACCCATTTCTTTCGTCTGGCAATCACCCGACTGAGGACCCACATCCACCTGATAGATGCCACCTGTCACGCAGCCATTGGTCCATCTGTTTGTATTGGGAAAGCTGAGTCATTGTGCTGTTCTAGCGACAAGGTGAATGAGTAAATTTGCTAACATCAAACAGCTAGTCGAGGGGTCGGGAATGTTATCTCCTAACTGCCTTTTAATCATGAGACCACGCGACTGAAGAAAACTTAACTGTTTGTCAGGGCTGGATCAAGCGATCATGCGACATGAAGAAGATCGCGAAGTCGGAAGACTTTTCTTTGACTGTTGACTTCTTCTCGCGATCACCCAACTGAAGTGGGTCCCGTTCATTTTTAAAAGGTCACAATATGATATCAAGCGACAACCCGACTAAGAGGAAATCGCTAAGTCTCGAGACATAGAAGGAATATTCTATTTCTTACCAAGACTATGCGACACAAGGAAGGTGCAGAGTCGGGAGAAGAAAAGGAATATTCGCCCAGGCTGAAGCGATCAGGCGACTTGGATAATAAGCACATGCTCTAAGTGATTTAAAAAAGGTAACCTCGAAACATAATAGCCAAGGGTCTATGGTTTATTACTTCTTTTGCATGAAAGACTGAGGGTTTAAGGGTTTAAGCAGAGAAGACATGAACCCTGGGAAACAAGACAGATGAAGCAAGACAGGACAAACCAGGCCAATTTGTCAAAAAAGGAAAATTTGGGCAATAGTTTTCATTTGGAGTCTTTGGAAGAACAGTGCTCTAGATTATTTAATGTCTGTGATGATGACATCAAACATTCTATTCTCTAGCTCCTAAAACATAATATTGTTGGCTCGCATGTGCAGGATGGGGTGATCTATAAACTAGTATTTTCTACTCTCTTTGAATTTACCAGTCGGTTAGAATGGGTCTTGAAGGTGGTGAAGCATGTGGTTGTTTCCAACAATTCACAAAAAGTTGCGCAGGGGATTCAGACCATCAATCCAAACATTATCTCTGGTAGACTTGGCTCAATTTTTGATAATAGAGCTGGCCTTGGAAATAAAATGGTGGAGGTGTGGGAGGTGTTGAAGCAATCTTGCGCTAATGATGACTACACTGCTATGAGTATCTTCCATGGTCACAATAAATATTTTTTCACTTGTGACAATAAGAATGTTATGATGGACTACATCTTTGGAGTTGGCATTCTTGTCAACAAACTAGGTCATGTTTAGATCAAACGTAGACATGAAACTTAACTATTTAACATAATGTTTGGAATACTCTTCTTTGTAAAACAAAAATTTGATACATGTTCATCATCATTACAAAAACTTATCTAGCTAATGATATTGCTATCTGGATTCAAAAACTTATGTAAATTTGATTATCAAAACTTATGTAAATCTAATTATCATTACAAAAAGTTATGTAAATCTGATTATCAAAACTTTTCATTATCTTGTGATATCACTATCTGGATTCAAGTGTATAGTTTTTTTAGTCAAATTCATTGAATCATGTTTCATCCATGAATTTGACATGCACAAATTGTTTATCATGTATAAAACAAGATATGGTACACAACAGCAGCAAGCATGCAATGACAGCAATAACATCATATCTATATATGTATGTATATATGTATATGTATATGTATGTATATGTATGTATATATATGTGTATGTATATGTATATGTATATGTATATGTATATGTATATGTATTTGTATATATATGTATATGTATATGTATATGTATATCTATATGTATATCTATATCTATATGCATATGTATATGTCTATATATGTATATGTATATGTATGTACTATGTGGCCATAATCCCCGTTGGTACTATGTGGTCATAATCCCCATTTGTACTATGTGGTACTCCCCGTATATATTTGTTTTTCTGTTGATATTCACTATGTGGTACTCCTTGTTGAAGATCATTTCATGAGGAAATATCTTGATGACTTGCGGGCTGCAAGCTAGGGAATCATGCATTGTGTATGAGCTCACTGTTTAATACTGACATTGTTTACATCTTTGCATTTGGAATTGTTGATGTCATTCTTTTGTTATTTTTTTCTTTTGGTCTTCATGGACCATTCTTTTTTATTCTTGACTACATCTCCCATTAAAATTTCATCAAAACTTTTCATTATCTTTTGATATTGCTATCTGGATTCAAGTGTATAGTTTTTTGAGTCAAACTCATTGACCCATGTTTCATCCATGAATTTGACATGCAAAAATTGCTTATCATGATACAAAAATCATTGATGTATCGACAATGATTTGCAAGAGTGTAGGTGACACATGGTTCAACTCCAATTTATACAATTGGGACTACCCAGGAAAGTGAATAGACTCTAAATATCAATATTTTGGCCACTAATATAACAAGGAGTAAGCATCATGAGGAATGGAAATAGAAAATAAGAAATTAGCCGTGCATGTAGTGAACATGGAAAAGGGTATAGTAGAGCCTACTCATCTTTCCCAGGTAGTCCCAATTGTTTCAAGCAGAGAAAAAGTAATGAGAGGAATTGTCGAAGCATCAACAATTTTTGTGATATTAGTTTGTTAACTGTAGCTGACACAAGGCAATTTGTGAATGTCAAACTATACACTTGATTTTGATAGCTATATCACAATTTGACATGCCCCCAACTATAGATGCATTTACATGCATTTCAATGTGTGGTAAGGACTAATAGTCCCTATCACAACTATGCATATAGTTTCCCTCAAGTGTAGTTAGGACGTTGCATTTACATGTACTATGATTGACAATAGTCATTTTGCAATTTTATTTGAGATGTTTTCTACATGAGTATTATATTTATTTTTATTGAAATTATAATTAGTATGAATGAACAAAATAACCAACTAAACAAAATGATATGTTGGAATGACACTGCAATATTTACCGATATAGCATCGATGGCTTCAGTCAATGTGCCTATGTATCAATGTGGTGTTGGCCCTTGTGTGTTGAAGATGTCATGTACACCAAGTAATCCTTGATGTCCATGTTGGGGTTTCCCAAATAGGAAAAAGGTCTAGATATGGAATTATATTTTAATGTTTAAAAGTAATGTGACAAGTTATAATCATTTTAGGAAGAACAGATGTAGATTTCGTATTGCGGGGAAATAGTGGATGTCAATAATTTTGGTGGGTCGATGAAACCACATTTACATCTACCCCATCTATGTCTATACCTGATGTAGGAAGTGAGTGCAAATTGTGTAAGGCTCGAGAGGAAGCTAGTGCCACCGAGATTGCTTCAATGGCGAAAGAAGAAATCATGTTTCTGTGATGCTTTCTTTGTGTAGTTTGTGCATTACTTTGTTGGGACCATATGCATAAATGTGATTAATAGAGGGCTATTGTAGATAATGAAATTTTTTTAGAATTTCATGTAGATATGTTGGACATATTTTGTTAAACTCATGAACTTATTGTTGTTTATGACTTTGTTATGATTTTCTATATCTTGGATGGGTTTTTGTAAATTTTATCCTTGTTCCATTTAGAAGTGTATGGATTGACTATGCACATGCATAATTGTAGATGAGGGTCAGTAATAGGGTGCCATGCATTGCTTAGATCCTTTGGATCTAACCCAATATTTTCCTTCCTTGCAGGTTTTGGATCATATAGGAGCATACTGGATTCAAACCCGGAGACATTGGCAAGGATCACTCAACTTCATAAAACAAGAATGGAAGGAGCCCAAATTAAAAGTAGAAGACATACAAACCTGTCTAGTGAACATATTGTGTTAAAGGTGGAGTCTGATGCCGCTTCAACGACATCAGGCAGTGATGCAAAATTTAATATCTATAGTCATTGCAGCAGCATCAGGTGCCACCTTCAATACATATGATCACTAAATAGGTTTGTATGATGTCTTCTATAAACACATCACATTCCATATGGTGTTAGAAGGCCCAGATGGGATGAAATTCAAGAAAAAGGCTTAGGAGGCTGCTAAGTCTTTTGTACAACTTTTTTCTTTGTAATTTGAAGCCATCAATAGAAAATGACAATACTAAACAATTAGTATACCATTTATGGCTTCATAATTATTAAGTGAAAGGGAGTTCTCTGATCTAGAACCCCCTTTGGTGATGATCTTATTTTGGGTGCAAGGGAGAGAAGCCAATTCACATAAAGAACATGCACATAAACATGATAGTTGGGAAACATAAATATAGATATCACAACAACTGAGAAACATAAATGTAGATATCGTGGTCATAATTATTTAGAGACATAACATAATTGAGTGGTATACCCAGACAATGCAACACAACAACTACTCCTCCAATTCTAAGTTGGCACTGCAGGATCCAAAACCCATAGATAAGGAATAAATTTAGAGAGCGGAGGAGGAGGGCCATAACAACTGAAATAATATAGGATCCCTATATTATTTTGGTCATTATGGCCCTCCTCCTCCGCTCTCTAAATTTATTCCTTATCTATATTTTTTGGATCCTGCAGTGCCAACTTAGAACTGGAGGAGTAGTGGTTGCGTTGCATTGTCTGGGTATACCACTCAATTATGTTGTGTCTCCAAATAATTTTAACCATGATTTATGTTTCTCAGTTGTTGTGTCCCAGGATCCCTCATGACCCTTTATGACCCTTTATGATCCCTAAGATTACATCTTAGAGATCTTAAAGTGTCATAAAGGGTCATAAGAGACTCCTAGGAGGTGTCAGATGAGCTTCCACCTTCACGTGGTTGGCCCTGTTAAGTAGAGAATGTTAAATTGTTCTGAAAACAAAGAGAAGCTCAATATTATAAGGTCCCACTCCATGCACATGAATTTTTTTTTTTTTTAAATGTAGCATGCTATCACAATTGCGACAGTATTAAGTGGATGACCGATGCCATAACACTACACGCGACATCCAGATGTCAGAATAGTCTGACAGGTGGATGTTGCAAGTACAAAATCTCCATCGCATACCATCATAATAATGAAATTCATAATGTGAAATGATGGTATACTAACCCTCATAGCCGGTGCATATTGTGATGGTCATGACCATAGAAATAATGATAGACATAGCTACCATCAGTGATTTTGACACCAAAACTACAACATCGGGTTGTGTCACTTTCTCGACAACGTAGTGTCGTAATTGTGACACATAGCCATTGAAAACAGGTCTCAAATGTACTAGTGATGTGATATATCTATGATAGCACAATTAGCATAAGGAGTGATGGAGGTATAAGTGGATGGTTAATGGGATTAGTGCATGAATGCTTAGAGATATGAAGGATAGGCTTAGGATAAGAAAGATCATGATAGGTTACCATGGATGAGAGAAAGTGAATAAGTCGATGGAAAGGATAATGGTCAAGATACATGTGTTTTCATCGATAGGCTAAACCTTGTCAAGATCACCAGAAGGAACATGAATGCTCATGGACTAGCTAGATGTTATGGATAAGATGACATGGAAGGAAATTTCCCCCAAGTGCAAAGTGAAAGTAGGAGGAATTACACATGACACATGTTTGCTAGGTTTTCATCACGATACTTGTCCAAGGTGCCACAAGAAGTGGTTTTCACCATAGGATGGATCGATTTCTCTTTAATTTTTCTACCAAGGTGCCTGTATACCAGGTTTTCACCAAGGCACTTTTTATTTTTTATTTTATAATTTTGATTTTATGGAGGAACTTTAGATTCTTTTTCTTTAGATAGTTATCCTTTGAAAGATATGATATGATGGGCCAAGGCCACTGAAAGTATGCTCAAAGATGTTGATAGGGTGATGGTAGGGAATGAAATGGAGGATAAGGGAGATGGTAGCCAAGGATTTATGTGATAGATTGGATAAGAGGAATGGGAAGATATGGGATGAATGAGTAGTAGGTAGGTGCGGGATATTAGATAGGGTATTGAAAGGTTTGTGTAGAGGTAGATGGAAATGGTGATAAGATCAACATTGACGAATGGAGGAAAAAAGGATGGAATAGCTTGAGGCTTTGATGTATGAGTGGATATGGATCTTGGTATATGAGCACCCAAGATGGATGTAGAAGGGGGTGTAGTATTCAAGGTAATGGATTTTAGGACATGAGGACCCAAAATAGAGTTAGAAGATGGGAGATGTTTAGATGGAGATGAATTTGAGGACTTTGGAAGCTTGGATGCCTACTCTGATTTTTCCTTTTTGTTCAAGCCTTTTAAGAGAGACTTGGGAATCCACATAGCTTTTGATTTTCCTTTTCTTTTGGATGATTTATAACATAATTCTTCCATGGTGGATTTAGGTACCCATATTTTATTCGATTTTCTTCTTTCCTCAGTGGACCTTTGCGGTCTCTTGAATATTTCCTTCTTCTTTGTAGTCACATTCTGATTAGATTGGAAATAGTGATCTTCATATGTAAGTGGATTCTTGTATTTGTTAATTTTTCATTGTACATCCAAATTGCTTCCAAAAGACTTGAGAACTATGGATGGATAGGGCTGATATGACTAGTTCATATGGATGGGTTGATAGGGAGAATTCAAGGATGTTTGTCTTTTTTGATCTTGATAGGGGATAGGGTAATTTTATGAAAATATAGTAGTGATAGGTATGGTGGATGGAGGGATATAAGGACCTAATACAGATGGAAGGTTTGACGGTTTCAGCTTTGGGATATAGGGACCCAGGATGGATTTAGAGGATGGATAAGGATGATGCTTACATTTGAATGGAGGGATATAAGGTGTGAAATGGATATCAACATATTTAGTGTGAGTTGCATGACAAAGGCTCTTCTCTTTAGAATTCATATTTATATCCATAGGTGCATGAGTATCTATGGTAGGGGAAATTGTGATAAGAGCATCTGAAGCTTGATGGGATTTATTTCTATGGAAGGGGTTTGGAGGAGTGATGGTTTCTTGAGGTGGATATGGAAGAATATGATAAGGGGATGATGGGATGCTTTGATCTTGACAAGGATCATTACATGGTTTAGAAAGGGTACTTTTCTCTTGATTTTCAATAAGCTCATTAGAGATGGTGGAAAGGATATCTTGATCTTGCTTGGGAGATGGAGGGATATCTTCTTGGAAGAAATGGGAGGGGAGGATGAAATCAACATGAGAATCTTGAGATATATGACTTTGGTCAACTATTGGATAAGGATGGATGGTGTCTTGATCTTGATCATTACCAATATTTGTTTCTTCATACTGTGGATCACCCTCTTGACATGGAGCCACTTCTAAGGATGAGGTAGGAGTTTTGATCTACATGGGGGATTCTTGAAAGGTTGATGGATAATCATTTTGAGTAGGCATGATAAACATTGAAGCACATGAATGTTTTGAGTCTATGATCTTTGAAGCCTGAGAAAGACTTGGAGTCATATGTTGATTAACTTGGATCTCTTTTAGAGGTAGTCCTTGAGGGTAGACATAGTTTTCATTAGGCTCATTCTTTGATAAAGATGGTGTGGCTGGTTTTGAAGCTTTAGGAGATGGAGGAATGGTGGAAGAAGTAGATGTGATATGTGAACCATTTCTATACATGGATTCCTGATATTTATCTTCTCGAGATTAGATGAATCATTAGGATTTTCCACTTTGATTATGCCATCATCTATGAGATCTTGGATTTTTTGGTTCAACTCCATGCAAGATGAATTTTTATGCTCATTGTGTCGATGAAATGCACAATAGGTAATTAAGAATTTCAATCCACGTGATGTGACTTGAGGTAATTTGATGAGATCATGCTCAAGAATTTCTTCTAATTTTGATTCATAAGATTGTCCCAAAGGAGTGAAGTCCCACTTGCGTTTAACCCAAAGTTTTTTTTTCATGAGGTTACTAATCCCTTTGGAGGTAGACTTCGTATTGTCTTTAGTAGCTTTTAGGGCTTCAGAGCCACTCTCTTGATCAAAGATAGGATTTCCATAACAAGATTTCCATGTTGGAAGGAAGTGGAGAAATGTGAGAAACATGATCAAATAGAAAGGGACAGGTTGATCTTAATGAGGATTTGTTGGATGGTGTATCCTTTTCCCCCTTTAATTCCTGGAGTTTAGATTTCAAAGTTTGAATCTGTTTTGATAAAGCTATCATAAGAATCTCTTCTTTCTCATTATTAAGTAACCATAAGGTTTAGCCCATTTTATTTTAGACATTGTAAGATTGTCTTGATGCGCTTTCTGAAAAGATTGAAGAGAAGGTATGATTAATCAGTTAATTGCCTGACAGGTGTCAAAGTGGTATCTAAGCTGCTGACTAAGTCCAAGACCAAAAGACAAAAGGTATAATGTCCAACTAAGAGAGAGATGTAAACAAATTTGATCTTGATTCAAGGTTAACAAACCTACTCTCACAAATTAGGATAAGGATAGCGCAGACAAAGATGATTAAAGTAACAAGTCACTTGGACTAGCATAGAAAAGTCAGATTTTGAAAAAGCAAGCGAGTCAGACTGTCAACTAATTGCAGTCAATGACAAAATCATAGTGATGTTGTGAGAACATATATTTTATGAAAATTCAGATATAACCTTCATGATAGAAATACCAATTTGGACAACAATTCGACTGATTTTTAGAGTTTTGACACTAGATGCAGAAACTTGGACAAGAGTTGATAGTTTAACACCTAAGAGTGCAAATTTTGAGTTTGTTGATTGTTTTGATGTTTTTGTTGGTGTATGTTTTGATGTCTCACTCACACAAGATGCATCAAGAAGAATGACTATTGTAAAAAGAACAAACACACCATAACCTAGGTAAGCCTGGGCAATATTTGTAGAATTCTCACTTGAACCAAAGTTCATCCATGGCTACTCATAGTGGATAACATAGAAGCTTGGAGGCATGGGATCCTCCTTATAGTGCACTCACTTCTTAGGCACACCAAGCTTCAAATCCCAAGGGTAATCACTTCCCAAGGGACCGTTGTCTCTACTAAGAGATGTGAAAATGTGGGATGTCTTAGTCAGTCCTGGAGATTTCACACCAGCAGATAAAGGCATATTTGGTCACTAGAACAAATTTTTTTGTCAGGGCATCCATTTAGGTGGCTATTTATGTGGAAAATTTTCCCCTTTAAGGAGGCCTCCCAACCTATAGAAGTTAAGTTCTGTAGGTTTTTATACACCACGAGGGTACTGAGGGAGATCTTTTGTTGGCATAGAGAAATCAACACCTATTCATTATGAGATTAATCACAATGACATTTTTCATATATTGGTTTGGAAGGGCTTTGCTTATCCTATTACCAGTTGGGCAATCCCTCTCACTGGCTCTGTTAAAGCTCTCAAGAGGTAGCCACACTAAAAGATTTGCATGAATTTCTCTTTCACCCAAGATCCGTGAAGGTGAGGGGAGAGGATACATTCATGCAATTATTATAGATTACAAATCTAGAGAACACTTCAAACACATATGCAAAGTGATTATTTTTAAGCACCAAATATGAAGTGTTATTTAATTACAAAACACATACATGATAGTTTTGGAAGACACACAAGGTCTTCGACAAGTGTCTTGCATCAAAATCATTAGTAGTTTATGATTTGTTCTTCATTTACAACATCTTTCAAACCACTATTAGGTTGTAATCAAAAGATAAAACATCAAGAAAAATAAAGAAAAAGATTGGTCAGTGTTAAAAAAATCAAAAAATCAAAAAATTGATTGCATATTTAGAAATAAGATGAAAAGTCATGCACTTCCAAAAAAATTTACACTAACAAATGTTACTGTATGAGCACAAACGAGGCTCTAGAAGCTGCAAAATAGAGGATTAGACAAGTACAGTAATCAAAATCTACAATTTATGATAAATCTATAAACCAAAACCAGAAACTAATCCCAACACAGTAATATTCAAGAAATTCTACCTAATATCAAAAAATCTTGCTCCAAAAAAGGACTTAAAATGAGCAAGTTATGGCCCTCTGAAGATAGACTCCAAAATCAAAATGGTAAATGGTGAAGGCAAATAATTTTCAACCCCTGCTAACATCATAAAATCATTGTGTTGAATTTGACAATTTCCTGGCCATCAGAGAAGGACAGTAACACTAGAGAATGATGGTTTGATGGATGTCAAATATAACACAGTAGAAAAAAAAAAAATTTTTTTCAGATATTTTTTTCAGTTTTTTTTTTTTGAAAAATCTACCTCAGGCTGTGTGCAGAAGGTTGTATGACCTATTTGTGAAAAACAATTGGCCACGGGTTTGACGTTCATTAGATACAGGTGAGTTTATAGTCGATTTGAACTGAAACAATGATCCAAATTTGATGATGGGGTCAAATTTTCCTCAAAGTAAATGTAGGAAGGCCCCATAGTGGGTGCTAAAAATGTATGCGTGGAAATGGGTTTCTGACTGCAAGCTGCAAAACACACACAGTTCAATAGATCATTGCACTGTTAGCTTAAATTAAATACAATAAACAAATGACTAACCTAAATTGATCTGTTGCCTTCTAGTAGGCATGAGTTTGAGTCTTAGTCTCAGGTCATCGCAAGAAACAATGAATACACCAGATCCTAAGCGAATTATTTTAAATAAACTAAATGATTTATCTAAATGATATGTAAATGCAACATTGATCCCAAGCTAATTAGATTGAATTTATGACACCAATTTGAAATTTTTTTGTTATTTTTAAAGCACCAAATTGAAGTGTACTCTAGATTATGATTTGCATTATTGAAATTAAACTAACAATTATTCAATCAAAAAGCTATGAAATGCTAAAAAGCTTGAAAACTTAAAAAAAAATGAAAAATGCATAATAACATTAGCTAAAAACTGGGACCCTTTATGAAGGAAATGAGGCTCTCTTTTATAGAAAATCTATGTCAAATTGACGGTCGACATTAAAATCAAAAGAGTGGACAGGAATTGATCTGAGTAAGCACAATCCATGTGCAAAGATGATGATTGGTCGAAAGAGTTAGTTGACTGAACTGGCTGATTAGTTATTTTTGGAAACTTCCAAAATCAGTTTTTAGGTAACAGCTTTGTTTCCAAACTAATAAATATATAAGATTAAGTTAACTGAATAAAACAAATTTGTTTCCAAAATGATAAATAGATAAGATTAAGTTAACTGAATAAAATAGATTTGTTTCCAATTTAATAATCCTTTAACTCAAATTTATGACATCACATTCATTTTTAAAGATTTAATTGATTTTGAATACACATTTTATTTTTTTTAATTAATTTAATTCCTTTTTTATTTAATTAACAAATTTGTAATTTTTATTTAATTAATATATTTGAATATTATTTAAATAATTAACATAAGGTTTATTTGCAAATGTATTACATTTTTAGGAATTAATTAATTAATCAAGTAAGATGATCGATTAGGACCTAGGGTTTAGGTCAGATAAGTTAGAATTTGATAGATTGAGGAATTGCCTATTTGATTTAGGACTTAGGTTTTATCAAGATTAGGGTTTCTTGATTAATTACTATGATTGGGGGTCTCTGGTTTAGGTGACTGCTTTTAGGTCATTACATTTATAAGATCAAGAAAGCAATCTAGGAAGCCCCTGTATTGAGGTCTCCTGATTATAGTAAACCATTCTCAATTTTCTCTTTTGCATCATTTCATACAATAGCTGCTGCATTATTGCAAAAGGATGAGGAAGGACATGAACATCCTATTGCATTTTTTAGCAAGTCACTCCAAGCTACAAAATTGAATTATGAGGTGATGGAGAAACAAGCATATGCATTAGTAAAGATTGTCAAGTCATTTAGGCCTTATCTGGTCTATTCAAAGGTGATAGCATATGTGCCTCATGCAACAGTTAAGGATATTCTCACCAAGTCAAATAGGGTTCAGGAATTCAATCTAGAAATCCATATCACAAAACTAGTGAGAGGACTAGGCCTAGAAAATCTCATGGCAGAAGAAAATATAGATTTGGTGCAAATAAATAATATGGATTTCAAAGACCTAACATTGACTAGCATTGGAAGAAAACCTTGGTATTATGATATTGTATACTTCATAAAAATGCCAAGTGCCCTAATACCATGACTGAAAATCAGAAGAGGACTATAAGACTGCAATCCTAGAAGTTGTATTGGAAGAATATGGATGGTGTGCTCTTGTTGTGTTTAGATGAAAGGAAGGCTAGTAGAGTGTTGAATGAGATGCATGTTGGTTTGTGTTGTGGACATTTATTTGCTAAGAAAATTGCCCAAAATATTCTAAGGGCTGGTTACTATTGGCCCTATATTTTCAAAGATTCTTTCAGCTTTGTACAAAAGTGTGAACCTTGCCAAAGGTTTTCTTTTAAATTGAAAATTTTAGGTGCTTTATTGTTGAATCTAATGCAGGCTCAGGCCCCTTTTACTATCTGGGGAATTAATTTCATTGGAGAATTTTCAGAAAAGTCTAGTGGTGGACATAGATAGATCCTGGTTGCTATAGACTACTTTACAAAATGGATTGAAGAAATCCCTACAAAGGGAGTAACCAGGTAAAGTTGTCATTGATTTTTTTATGGAAAATATCATGACTAGATTTGGTTTCCCCTTAAAGATAGTAATAGACAATGCCAAATGCTTCATGTCTGGAGAGTTTCAAGATTTTTGTGATGAAAATGGAATTGTCATATCATATTCCTCTTCATATCATCCACAAGGAAATGGACAGGCACAATCAAGAAACAAAAGTATTCTGCAAATCTGGAAGAAAAATTTGGAGGCAAACAAGAGAGCGTGGCATTCAAAATTGAAATTATCCTTGTGGGCTTATAGAGTGATAGTTAAAGTGGCTACTGTCAAGTCACCTTTTCAGCTAGTGTATGGAGTGTAGGCTAGGTTATCTGTGAATAATTTTCTTCATGTATAAAATTTTACCATGGGTCAAGAGTTGGAAGTAAATGATGCTCTACATGATAGGATGGTCCAATTGATTGAGCTTGATGAGAATAAATGGGAAGGACAAAATTAAAATGTGAGAAGTCAATAGAAGATGAAGTACTTGTTTGACAAAAGGGCCAGTACCAAAAAATTTCAGCCTAATGACATGTCATTGCAATGGAATGACAGGGCTGAGGATAAAGGAAAACACAAAAAATTTTAATCTCTATGATTGGGGCCTTTTATTATTTATCAAGTACATGGAAACGATTCATATTTTATGAAAATATGGATGGTGAGGTATTCAAATTGCCAGTGCATGGACAATTCTTAAAGCCTTTCTTTAATTAGTTCTTCTTTCCATGCACAATAGTTCTATAATTTATGTACAGGTGTGGTTGTTTCCTGTTGTGTGTTTATTTTTGTAGTAGGCTAGTGTAGTTGTGCTCTGCCTCCTAGAGATCTAATTTCTTGCATTGAACTTTCCTTCAAAGAATCCTCAGACAGAGCCACTGTTGGGTCAATTTTAGGTTTTCTGAGTTCTATTAAAAAATTTGGTCCCCACTGCTAGTTTTTTTGCCTTAGCATCTGGTGGTTGCAAATATTCCTTTGAAATTTGCTAAAAATGTGTATGTCCCAAGGAAAATTTTCTTTGAAAATGTCTGAGAACCATAAACCGTAGGTCTTGTTTACCTTTGCTAGGGTTTTTATCTCTAATTACCAAGTCGTGCCCTAATTCTTATGTTTTCAAGTTGACCTTTATGCGCATGTTCTTTTATGTCTTTCAAGTCTCTAAGTCTCGTAAAGGTTGGCAGTTTGTTCTTTTTGTTCTGCGATCTAGCACAGTGGTTATCTTCAATTCTTTAGAGAATTGACAGTTAGTTGAAAACATTTAGTGATTCAAAGATCAAGGTTATCTTTGAATCTCGAGAAGATCACGGTCAAGTTGGTAACATCTAGAGATTGAGTGATAAAGTGAATAACTTAACAACTGATGTTATTCGCTGAATCTCATAAATAAATGGTTAAGTCCTTTAAAATCTGGAGATCAAGCGTAGATCATCAATGTTGGTAAAGGTCAAAGGTTATTGTTGAATCTCTAAAGTTAAGCTGAGTTAAAGAAAACATTCAGCAATCTAGAGAAATCCTTTATCTTTGAATCTCTTAAAGAGACCATGGTTAAGAATTTTATTCAGAGATCACAAGAATTGTGTTGGCTCCGAGTCTCAAAATAGAACCAAAGGTTAAGAAAACATTTAATGATCTAGTGGTAGCCTCTATCCCTGAATCTCAAGAATAGATCATGGTTAAGACATTTATTTGGAGATTATGAGATGTGCCTTTATCTCTAAATATCAGAACAAACTTGAGGTTAGATAAAGGCTTACGAGATCTAGCATAGACCGTTGATGCAAAGAAAGATGAGTAGCTAGTAGTGAATCTCTTAATAGAACCAGAGTAAAGACTTTTATTGAGTGACTCAAAGACATATGTTACCTCTTGATCTTAAAATCAAACTAGGGTTAAAGGAAGAATTCAAAGATTACAAGATAAATCATTGTCGCCCAATCTCTAAATAGACTTGTGGTTGATCAAAGTGCTGGGAGATCTAGTGAGGACTGTCGATCTTGTCTAAGATGTGTGGCTGGCGCTAAATCTTAGAATGGAATAAGAGTTAGGTCAAGTTTTCAGCGACATCAATTTACCTTATCACTCAATCTCAAAATGGAACCTTGGTTAAAGACAAGTATAATCAGATTAAATGTGGTTCGCTGATGCAATAAAAGATCTTGGGTTGTCACTTAATCTCGTGATTAAATATGAGTCAATAAAATCATTCAAAGATTCAAATATTACCTTTATCTCTGAATCTCGAGATCAAAATTGGGTCAAGGAAAATTAATTTAAGTTATATTCAGCAATTTAGATATGCCTCTTATCTCTAAATCCCTAGACCAGACCCGAGTTAAGGATAATATTCAGAGATCATGAGATTATTTTTGTCGATGACTATGCAAATTAGACCTAAGTCAAGTAAAGAATAATGATATTGAACATGAACCATCGATCAAGACTCTGATGAGTGGTGTGCACTAAGTCTCTTGATTTAATCAAATTTGTATGAAATATTACGAGATTAGGAGAGAAACACTTTTTCATAGTTACCTCTGGATCTCGTAATCCTGGTAGTTAGTGCATGCACATTTAGCGATCAAAAGATAGCTAGGGTACTCAATCTCATGATCTTGGCAGCCAAGTAGAAAATTCTTTGAGATCTGGAGATAGCCTTGTCGCTGAATCTTGCAATCTTAGTGGTTAAGTCCCAAGCATTCATAGATTAAGAGATTTCTCAGTCACCAAGTCTTGAAATAAACCCCAGAGTTGGTAAAAGGTTCAACAACTAAGAGGAAATCCTTATCTCTGAATCTCCAAGTAAACCATAGTCAATCAAAACATAATGAGATGATGATAAACTTGTTGTCATGCCATTTCTAGGAGATGACATGAATTAATAGGGTTGAGGAAAGATAGGAAATCCTGACAAATTATAGTACTTTGCTGAGTTGTGAAATGCTAGAATTTCAAGCCAATCATCTTTTGTCTAGGGTTTTTAAACATTTTCTAAGGTTTTAAAAGAAAAATTAATTATGAACTTTTCCATCTCTCTTCTCAAATTAAATTTCATGTCAACTTTATATGCCATGGCTAGCACAAAATTAAAATTGATACATGCAGAATAATTGGTGAGGTGATTGAACAATGACATTCTGAGATTTCGACTAGATTGTTTCATTAATTGCTCAATGATATATAGACTCAGCACTTGTGTCTTCTTCTTATTTGGAATTTTCAGAAGAGTGTTGCAAGAAATTCAGAAGTTGTAGAGGATTTTGAAGAAGAGCTTGTTCAGAGAGAAACATTTGAAGGAATAGAAAAGATGAGCCAACTAGAGTCCAGTAAGCCATCAACCAATGAAGGAAGTAAAGATACATGAGAAGAATAGAAAGAAAAGAAACTACTCAGAGGAATTTTTCACATTGCTCCTAGGATCTAATCAAAACAAGTAGGTTAGTGATGAATTCTTCTCTGATTAAATGTCTATTTGTAGAGACCTTGTTACCCTAGGATGTTTTGGTTATCATTTATTCAATTACTTTGACAATAATAGAACTAGGAAAATCCCTTTTTGCAATCCCTAGACATTAGGTTCGGCGAAATTGATAGTTCCAGATGTCTTTCTAGATGTTGATTTACAAGTAGAGTTGGCTAGGTAATATGATTTAGTCTCTAAGACTATAAGAAAGAAGGATCAAACAGCCCTATTTTCCTTAGATAGATCTTATTTTATGAAATATTTTGGTATCTATCATCCTTCTTCCATAGAAATTGATTTGAGAAAATGAAAGGAAAAGTATAAGAAAGAAATCAATTTAGTTAAGAATTTAATCCTTAATCATATTCCTAGATCTCAAAAATATGTAGCCCCATTACCCAGTGCTAAGAATGCATCTTGTGAATTCAAGGTTCTACATTTTTACATGAAGTACCTAGCATATGGGCTATGCACAGTGTTGGGGATTGATGGAGATGTTGAGAGAATGCCTGCAAATTTGTTAATGATCATCTTAGATATACAGAACTCCCATATAAACACTAATTTTGATTATATTAAGTATATCATTGACTAGATGGATGAGGGTCTCTTAAGTATTCAGAAGGGTATCCAACCTTGTTTCATGCATTACTCTCTTTTAATGCACCTAATTATTTTCCATAATGTTAATGATATGGACACTAGGATGTTGAGACCAAGGACACACATAAATGGCCAGCTGAAAACTGTGTAGTTTTGGATTAGGGTTTAGAATTATACATCAAATGAAGATGAGTTTTGTGGTTTCTAGAATTGGATTGTGCATCCAATTTTGAATTTTCTTGGTATGTATATAACCAGGTTGTCTGTCAAGGTGTTAAGGATTATAAGGCCTTGTGAATATGTTGATAAGTGGCTTGAGGATCATAACTAGGGATATTTCTATCTAGAGAAGACCTACACATTGATCAGGGTATATGGGTGTCCTCAACCCCCACATGTGCTTTGAAAGTATGTTCCTCCAAGAGTTGCACTGATGGAATTCATTTGGAAACTAGTATGGAAAGACAAGGAGCATTTGGCTCCTCATTGGAAGGGTACTTTCACACCAAGGCAGTTCAAAATCTCTAATTTTATTATTGGGAAGAAGGCTTTGGAAGGGATCAAAAATTGGTTAGGTTAGTTTAAGATGGGAGTTGTCCAATATAGATATGTAGACCCTGAGGGTTTCATAAAGAGTGCCAAGAAATTGTTGATTCCAAGTGTTACCAACATCTGAGAGCATGAAAAAACAATTGAAAAAGGAAGGGATTTCATTTGGAGGGTACTTCTTTGGATTACCTTACATGACCAGGGTTACCTGAATGATTGATATGTATGACACCTTGTACAATCAATTGGAAAGTCAATTGGAGGAAAAGAAAAAATTACTTGAAGAATATTCATCTTCTGAGTACAAAGAAGATAGTGCAGGGGCTCATGAGCAACATAGCCCTCCTCAGATGAGTGAGCCACCTAGTTTTGAGTAGAGCTCAGAGGCTCCAGACATAGAGGCAACAAGTGAGCCTCCTAGAAAGAAACAGAGAATAGAGCAAGGATGACCCTCTCATATAGAAGCACATGGAAAGAAAAAAGATAGAATATTTTCTATGGTGACTGGTGATCGATATTACCATCACCAAATAAGAAAGAGCATAAGAGAAGAAATGAAAAAGGAGAAGGAGACCCAAGAGGAGGTTTAATTTCCCCTCTAATTATGCAAAGATGAAAGGGAGCTATACCAAGAAGATCTCTTGAGTGATGATGCTTTCATCGAAAGTGATGAGTTTAAGAACTTTCTCATTTGGAGAAAGTAGCAAGAGATTGGAACTCAATTACAAATAACAGAGGGTGCTACACTGGGAGATGAAGCCTTTCAGGCTCTAAAGGCCTATGATACCAATTCTAAAACCATTGTAGGAGAAGAGGATAGACAATTGGTAAGAAAAAGTGGGATGTTTCTATTTCCAGGATGAGATCTAGCCTCGACATTCATCATAGATCATATCAGGAGATAGACAAAGGCTCAGTTATCCTTTGAAACTCAAATAAGGGATATGATTAGAGGGGTTGGATATGACCCTAGATCCCAAACTCTTTCTATATGGTCCTTAGCCCCAAGGACACAAAATCCATCTCTGGTCAATGTGGTAGAAAAGATGGATGGGGACAAGATCATTTGGATAGTGCAAAACACATCAGATTTGGAGATCTCTAAATTTGTCACCCATTTTGCCCGCTTGAATGTGTATATGCTAAATGTGGCCTTCTTACTTAGCCATACACTTCAACATGGTCATTTTTTACCAGTCACATACAAGAATGGATATGAAATGATCCATCTTGCATGCTTGTGTGAGTCAACATGTTGCCTCCTATGTAGCTGGGGTTTTGAATAAGCTCTTAGTGTTTGAGAGTCTAACAACCATAGACCATTACTAGAATGGAGGATTTGAGCAAATAGGTAAATGAAAAGAAATCAGAGAGATTATTTTATTCTAGAAATGAATGTGCAAGATATATTAATCTACCAAATGAATGCAAGGTTAATCTATGAAAAGAGAGACTAAGCTAAGAATAAGAGAAGGTGCAAGCAAATCTAGAAATGGATATTAATCTATTCATATTAATATTTTCTTGAAATGAAGTTAAACTATGAATATTTAATCTAAAAATTGATATTAAGCTATAGCAACAAATCTCTAAAACAATGTATTCAATTAGCAATTAGAAGATTCAAGACTTAGCAATTTCAAAAATCATAGATTACAAGACTAGTTTGAATAAGAGTTGACAGAGTTCTCTTATAGACTGAGAGTCCATTTAGAATAGAAAGTTTCCTTTGAGAGAAACAGTTAAATTATTGAAATCCAGTAGAGAATAGCAAGTTTCTTTTTAGAGAAATAGTCAATTGTTGTCTTTTTGAGTTTAACTGATTTGCTTATCTTTTAAATCATAGTTAACTCAAAGCTTCTATTTCTGAACTGGAGAGAAGATTTTGGAGAGAATATTTAATTAACTAAATAGAATATGACCTCATAAATACATTTTATCAATTATTTGAATAATTAAATTTAATTATTGAAATGAGGATATTCATTTAATAATCAAATATTAATTAATTCCTTTTTATGTATTTTAGCTAAAAGGGTGAATTTAATTTAATTAAAGTGCTAGGACTTTGTAATTAAATTAATTCAATCATAGAGTTTATTTATCCAATTATAATTGATATTTAGGAATTAAATACAGTATGTGATTAATGCAGATTTAGGATTTTTTGCATTTGGCACTTAAGTCAAGTAGAGTCAGTCGAAACTCAGAATTGCCTAGTACAATAAGACTTTGATGATTCAGAAGATTGATAAATGCAAAAAAACTGGTTAGGGTTGCAAGATGCCAATTTTGGGGTGTTACATTTTTCCCCTCTTTGAATTGATGTGCGATTAGCACATTAATTCAAAGAATAGTTTGATGTCTGAAGCATAGAAGAATAGTTTGAAATTGATTTCGAGGATCAATGAAAGTTTCAGAGCCATATCTACAATAGAGCTTAACTCTCCAAAGTCTAGGTTAGGTTGTTGAGATGTCGGTTAGATCAAGTTTTTGAGGGTCATATTCAGAATGAAGCTTAACTCTCAGGAATCTGGGTTAGATTTCCCCAATACCTAATAGTGAAATTTTTGAGAGCTATCTCCAGAATGAAGCTTAAGTCTCAGGGATCTGAGTTAGATTTCTCAAATACCTAATAAATTTCCATCTTTCAAAAGACTATCCTCTGAATGAGGTTCAATCTTTAGGAGTCATGGTTAGATTGCCCCAATACCTGTCCATTTGAAAGATAGTCAGTGAATATTTTTAGGACTGTCTCCAGAATGTGTCATGCCCCAAAATCTGGGCACTAAAACCTTAACCTAAAGAACGAAAAACTTTCATTTAAACATGTTATAATAACTATAGTAGAATAAATTATTGTCACTTAGGTTTGCACCCTTGCTGAAAGATTCTCTAACAGCAACCTAGTGAAACATGGAATCAACCTCCAAGCTGTGGGACTTGAACGACGAGGTTGAATCTCCGGAGAAGGTCGGCTTCCTCTACTATCAGGATGCACCTAAAACTATCTCTTGCAAGGAAAAGGGAGAAGGAGATGCAGAAAACCAAATTACTTGAAAAGGGAAAGGTGATACACCAAGATAGGGCCTACTTTCTTCTGCCTTGAAGCTGCACTACACATCCATATAACTCAACTAATACAACTTCTACCACATGATTTTTAGCAAACATGTGAAGGTCAGAGACTAAAATTACCACAAGGGAAGAGAAAACTTCACAATACAGTAATCCAAGTGAAATAGACACAACACACAATGAACCAGAATCAGCTTGATCAATAAAGGGTAAAACATCTACACAGTTACTGATTGTAAAAGAGGATAAACATGAATTATACAAAATGAGGCACAAGGTAATTACAATAACAGAAAGCTATCATAGAACCAGAAGAGAAGTAGATGGATGAAAAGAATAGACACAGGAGCAAAAATACTACAAGTATCAGAAAGTTGCTAACAAAGCATGCCTTCTACATTCTTCCAACACTTTTAAGATGAGTCTTCAACTCATATTTATACTATTTCAAAGCCAACTACATTTTTAGCAATAACTTCCTAATCAAAACCTTTCTTGTCTAGCCACCTCCTAGCCCCTGAAAGTCATCCCCTTAAAAATATCAACATAAATGTTCATCTGCAGAAGCGGTCATATCCCTCTAGAAGAGTCGCAAAAGTCTTTGAAATTCAATAACTTCTCTGCAGACCTATCAACTGTATGGTCTGATCCCCCCAAAATCTGATTTTCCACAAAATATCTGATTCTTTTCCTTCGAGAAGATCTGATCTAAACAGATATCAGCCGACTGCCTCTTGCATAATCTTGTAATTAACATACTCTGATCAAATATGGAAATCCCTGCAAAATGAAAAAATCATCTCTGCTTTGTCGCCTACTCGCAGCCTCCCATACTCTGTTTCTGTTTCATGCGCGAGTGTGTGACGAGCGCTTTTCTCTTGCTAATCGCTCAGTTGTGAGCTACATTCTTATAACGCTTCCCTTTCAGCGACTGAGCACCAATGCTCTTTCCTTTTCATTTATTACTGCATCGCACAGTCGCCCAGACTTTACTCTGTCCTTCATTTTATGCACGAGTGCGCGACGAGCTCTTTTTTCATCACCTTTTCTGTGATCGCGCAGTCGCGAGTAACCCTCTTGTTACTTTACTTTCTGGGGGAGCAGGCGACGAGCACAATCTCTTCATCAATTTCTCAGTCGCAAGCGTATCCTTCTTTGTCTGTAATGTCTGGTGACAGAGCGACAAGCACTTATCTTTTTTTTAATCGCGCAGTCGCGAGCCTCTTTTCTTTTAGTCTTTTTGCTCGGCGACTGAGCGACATCCTTTTATTTCCTTCGGTCGCACAGTCGCAGGCCATTTTTACTTCATTCAGTTCTAACAGCGAGTGCGCGATGAGACATCTCTTTTGCTTGTCGCGCAGTCGCGAGCTGCATTCTGCTTAACCTTATGGCTCAGCGACTGTGCGACCACATGGATCTTCCAGCTCGTCGCGCACCCGCGAGCTACATTCCTTTTATCTCTTATCTTTGGCGAGTGCGTGACACCTTCTCCTTCTGCTCGGTCGCACACTCGCAGGTTGTTTTGCCTTTGCGTCCATTGCTCAGCGAGTGAGCGACTGAGCCCTTTTTTCACTCATCGCACACTCGCGAGCAGCTATCTTATCCTGTCCTTTGCTCAGTGACTGAGAGACAAGCCCCTTCCTTTTTCGGTCGCACACTCACGACCTGATTCTCTTTCATGTGCTTTGCTCATTGACCGAGTGACAAGCTCCTATTCTTGCTCGTCGTGCACTCGCGAACTAGGAACCCGACATGACATAGACATCGCGACTGCGCGATGAGGTATTAAAAAAATTGACTCGCTCGGTCGCAAGGCAAGAATGATCTGACTCAAACTGATCACGATTGCACGATGACATAATCCTCAGCTCATCACTCAGTCAGGGGGGAAATGGACCTATGCAGGGATAGGTTGCGACTGAGTGATGACCGCGATTGGCAGCTCGTCGCGCAGTCGCGCAACTTAAAACTTGAGCAAAACTTAATGTGATTGACATAAGATTTGATTTTTTGAAAAGGGAGGCATGACCATTTGGCGGGAAACACAGAAAAGGCCAGAAAAACATAGGATGGGGAATTTTGGGTAACATTTTGGTGACTTCTGCGGGATGTCAGCTTGCTAGACATAGGACCAGTGGCCTAGACACATCCATTGGGCATGGAGTCAGTCTCAGAACACAAAACTTTGATAGGCTGGAAGAAAATAGGAAACCTAAACTAAAGCTAAACTAACCAGTGCAAAAGCTGGTCAAACAAAACCATTCACTGGTTTTGAGAAATATCTGCCTTTCCTCCTCAGTTTAGGATAGATAACATGCTCAACAGCAGCAAAGAAAACATGAAACATAGGCAGATGATCAAATATTTGATTTACCATGTCTTGAAAGATATAGGTGATTAATACATCTACCTCATTTAATTGATCAAATGCCCTATTTCTCAGGACTGGATGAATGAGTTGAAAATGCTCTGACTCGACTGCAAATGCATCCTCAGCCTCACCTTCTAATGGAGAATTATGCTCAGCTGCCTGAACAGCTACTCTTTCATTGTTGACCCCCATTTTTGCCAAATACCTGATTGGGCAGCCTCTGGAGCGTGGAAAATTAGAATTGCCTTGGCTGGCTCCATGTTGCTGTTCATACTGGTTCTCTTGCACAATTGCTTGCCAATCCAATTATTCCTTCTCAGTTAGAGGATTATCATCCT
>MU227568.1:2764592-2785868 GCA_018584345.1 Thuja plicata
TATTTTGTTAAATAATTTGTATGAAGCCCCTGATAAGTGTTGAACTAAAATGTTTAAAGAAGATTCTAATTTGTCCAGAGATTTTATTTCATTGGTTGTTGTTTGGTTTTGGTTTCAACATATAAGTCTATTGTTGAATATAAGTATAAAATTTAACCAATTCTGCTAACATTACCAAAACATGGAAAGTATGTTTAATGATGAGAAAATTGAGATATTCAAATCTAACCTTTTTTGATGAAAAAAAACCTTGCATAAGTCTAGTAAAAATTAAGAATGGCTTCTAAACTACTACATGAAACTACATATAAGAACATCAACTAACCCAATAATTCATGAGCTCCTTCATACATTATGGAACCTTCATTTTATCTCTTTGAATTTTGCAACAATAGCTCTAAACAAGAGTAGAATGGTAACAATAAACTTCTAACAAGTCACAATATACATGAACTACGAACATCATCAAAAGTATGGATTCTCCTTGATTTAATACACTTTCAATAAAGAAAGAAAGTCTCTCTAGTGCACTAACTAATCCTAAGGAAGACTCTAGCATATTAGAACTCAGTAAACCACCAATGGTTGTCAAAGATTTGCACTCAGTTGGACTCACTAAACCACCTATTTTACCTAGAAGTGATTAGAGGTAGGAGATTTAAGAAACCCTTGGATTAAGGGTTTAAAAGTGCTAAATTTGGGGATTTTGGGGTTTTCGGTGGACTGAGCCCTATTCCTTTAAGGTTTGTTCATTTTTAGACATTATTAAAAATTGATGAAGGTTTGGATTCTTTGGAGTTCATGGAGTCTATGGTTTCTTTGTTATTTGTGGTCTTTTTAAGAACTTTTGAAGCCATAGTGTGTATACAGTCACACCTGGTCTAAAAGAGTCCATAGAAAATCGACTGTAGAAAGCTGACTACCCTAGTTTTATGTCAAAAATAGTCTATAGATGAATGTCACATGATTTCTTTTATATTTCTCCACTAAATGAACTCTGACCTATCACAATTGAAAGCTATGACTCTAGGTAGACTTCCTATGGAGTTAGATTTGACATTCCAATCCACACAAAGTTGGCAGAAAATAAATACCAATAATAAAAATGTTAAAAACGTGACAGAAAATACCAAATACATGATGCCCTAGCACATTTCTCATGGGCCCTAAGTAGGTAACCAATAAAAAATGGCCAAACAAATGCAGAGTAAGGAAATCCTTCCAGGCAGTCCTCCTTTTACACCAAATCATAGTGGCAACAGCTCGCAGGTAGGCGGTCCTCCTTTTACACCAAACCACAGTGGAAACCCTACAAGAAGGCAGTCCTCCTTTTAATCTCACCAAATAAAACTTCAAACAATTGCATGCTCTAGCTCCTTCCTCCCAACTTAAAACCAAACAATGAAATAAGATGCGAAATCTTTTTTACGCTCGAGCTCCTTCGCGCTCCCAACTTAAAACCAAACAATGAAATGAGATCCTAAATCTTTTTTCTTTTTAAAGTTATGCCCGTGTTGGTAAAAATTTTGACCTACATGGTAATGGTCAAAATTTTGAATAACACGGGCATGGATTAAAAAAAAAATGTTTTCCTTCTATAATCCGACTAACCTAAATCTTTTTAATTGATGGTCAAAATTTTTGGTAGAAAAATGAGGTCAAATGTAGTAGTGGTGCTTTCAGTAAAGTTAGAAGAAAAACTCTGGCGGATCACAATGAGGTAGAAAATCACTAATTCAAGGACATAAGTCCTTAGATAAAGGATTCTAACTCAACATACATGCATAAAAGATATGAAAAATAAAGAGCAATCAATCATAGAAACATACATGACTACATAAGAAGGACAAGAACAATGCTATAGATAACATAGCTTCATGATCTAATCCTACTAACATGAAAGAGAAAGAGAGAGAAGGGAAATTGATTACCTCACCTAGTAAGATGCCCACCTTTCTATGAATCACCAAGGAGGGACAGCCCAACAGGTTCACCCATAAACTGTGCTTGAAATTGTAATGCATCTTTTGACGAATTTTGAAAATATCCATAGATCCACATTCTTGTATCACTATAAATATAAAATGCGTGTCTTTTTAGGATTTGGAAACTTATGTGCATTACCTTCCAAGGATTTAGCATATTGAAAAATTTAAAAGGGATGTGTATGTCTTTAGGATTTAGCAACTTATGTGCGTTACCTTCCAAGGATTTAGCAAAAAATAAAAGTAAAAATGCATGTCCCTTCAGGATTTAGCAACTTATGTGCATTACCTTCTGAGGATTTAGCATGTTCCAAAATGTAAATTAATGTAAACTATAGTACAAGGGAGACCCTATATATGCCCCCTCCCTATCATGACTACCTACTAGGTAGGATAAGGAAGAGAAAGAGGATACCTACCTCACAAGGTAAGGAGATATCTATCCTAACAACAATGTATACCATATTCTTAGCGAAGAGTATTGACCCTTACCTCTAAGAGAATAGATAATCATGAAATGGATATGTCACTTATGGAAAAAGGATCCTCAAAAGGGAAGAGATCTTATCATCAAGACCCTCACCATAGAGGAGTGCGTAGGATAAAATGTCATCTTTTAAAGAAAAGAGGGACCAAATATTCAATCATCAAGCCCCCTGTAATCAAGAGGAAGAGGAATCTTAGGATGAAGGAATAAAACTCTAACCCAAAGCAAGAGCAAGAGTTTATAAAGAACATAATTTGCAAAATAAAGAAGAGGTGATGACCTAGGACAATCACCTCTTACATAAGAGGGTATCCATAGTAAAAAACATACATCTTTATAAGGAAATAATGTTATATGATAAACAAATGACGCTAAGCTAAGGAAAGTAAATCCTTACATAGAGGAAGAAGAAAAAAATACCTTGCCCCCTAGGTGTGAAAGTAAGGGATATATCAAATTATATCAAGAGATATTGTAGCCAAGGGATATATTTACAAAAAAAATGTCCTAGAAAATATATTATGAGTGATTATAAAGATTTATAAGGATAGAATATAGAAAGAATAACCAATTAAACTAAAAACAAAATACATTCTAAGAGAAAAATGGATCCTAGAAGATTGGAATAAAATACCTCTTTTCCCCCAGTGAAGAGACAAGAGGAAAAATGTAATCTAACTTGTAGAAGAACAAGGGGAATGCCCTATATCAAAATTATGAAGAAATTGTAATACTACACGGGAATGGGATATAATTCCCAAAGCATCCCTTTCTCTAACATATAGCTTGAAATGCACACAATCAGAAAGTAAATGTTTATTACAATAATGAAAAGGACATTTATATTTAGAGAGACCATTTCTCGGAATAGGTTTAATGATTTCTTTCTTGGAATTCATTAATTGGACAAACACTTTCTTAGCCACATCTTGAGGAGTATCAAGGTGATCTAAAGAAGGTGTTGGAAGAAGAACATGAAGAGGAGGATAGTGGTTAAGATCCACTACCTTTATTGGAGGATTTGGGAAACCTATACCATGCATATCTTGTTTAGGAGATGAATGAGTCAGGTTTTTAATGCCTTGTTCATTGATACCAATCCCTAAACCTTTATAGCCTTGTTTATCCACCATAGTATATCTGGTAGTGTACCTATCTTGCAAAGCTTCAATGGGAGGAGATTGATCATGGTGCTCATGAGAAAATGTTGTGTATGGTGCAATGATAGGATTAGAAAAGGTTTCCTTTTTTTTCCCTTTATCATCATCATGGATTCGATAGGGAGGTGAAGGTAAATGAAAGAATTATCAAACATCATTATCATGGATCCTAGCTTGAGCCCCTTAATAAGTGTGGGAAGAAATAGGAATTGAAGGTGGAGAAATAGGAATAGGAATATTTGGAATTACATTAGGATTAATAGTATTAGGGTTGGGAAGATTAGGAGTTAGATTAGGAATGATAGAAGTAGGAAGATTAGGAGGTGAGGTATCATCAATGCAATTCTTCACATAATCCAAAAGAGTAATAAGTCCACTACACAAATCTTTAATAAAAGTTTTGAAAGTAGGAAGAATAGTATTAGTTAATCTCAAAATAGCATAGGCGAGTGAAATATGAAGATTAAAAAACATGATGAAATGGTTGATACTCTCATAGACATCATAGGTACTATAAAGAGATGCTAAAAGAATTATAATAAGAAAAATAACCATACACCAAAAGATCTTGATAATGAATGAGATGCAAGATGTGTTGTTGTATTTTTATGGATAGATATATATTTTTCTTTTTTGTATTTTAAAATGCAAGAGCATAAACAAAAATTTAATATGTATGCAAGAGCTAATGTAAGAAGCAAAGAATCTAACACAAACAAGAAAGAGTTGTCTACTGTGGGTTCATCATAATGTAAAGGAAGAAAATTGGTTAGGTGAAGAATGTGTTTTATTTCCTTAACCTTTAAATTTAATTGTAATTTTTTGTGTATTGTATTGTAATGTGATTAATCATATAAGGGGAAGGAAGATAAGATGTTCCTCTTTTATCCCCAAATGCACAAATGAAAGATCCAAGTTGATTAAACCAAAAGAAGGATCAATACACAAATGAATCAACCGTTTGGAAATGAGAGTAAGGAAGAAGATCTTAAATTTTGTTTTATGATTAAGGAGATATGATATATAATATTAATTGAAAAGGATGAAAGAAAGTACCAACCTTAAAGAATTGCAGATCTTAAGAATGTTGTTTTCTGAGGTCTATACTCTGTTTCTAGAAAATCTAAAGTATGATCTCAAACAGAAACGTAGAGAAGAACAAAACCCATAAATCTTTTTCTGATCTGACACCATCTTGTAAAAAAGGTCAACATTGACCAAAAAATGTCACCCCTGACCCATTAATCTTGACCCTGACCTGCACAAGTCTGACAAAAAATATGTTTGCAGATCCCGATAGTTCGCTAAAAAGGGTATCCAGATTTGAGTTCAAATCCATAGTCCCGCACATGTACCTACAAGAAAAAGAGATTTTTTTGTTAGGGGGGGAGGGGTTTTCCTTATTCAAACCCCAATTTATGAATTAACCTTGAAATCAATAAAGTATGGAATGCTAGCAAGTAGTAGAATTGAATCTAAGAATGAAGCTATGATATTTAATAGATATGCAATTGTAATTCAAATGTAACAAGTATGTAAATATGAAATCTTGGACTTAATAGAAACCATAAACCTCCATGATTATATGTTTTTAATCCACCTTGAAGAGAATGAATGAGTGTTTTAGGATGCACAAGGGATCTTGAAGGAAGATCACACCATCATGATGGCTAGATCTAGTGTTTGAATGATGAATCTTGAATGTTTGAACCTAATCCCTTCAAAGACTTGAAATCTTGAATCCTTGATCTTCAATGGAGAACTTGAATGCTTGAGAGGAAGACTTAAACACCTTGAAATCTTGAAAACATGTAGAACAATGGATTCTTGAACTTTTTTCTTCTTGAAAATTCCCTTAGATTGCTTGATGATAGTTGATAATGTTTAGAATCTCTTGCCTAGAGAAAATGAGAGAGAAAGACTTCCTTTTATATGAAATTGGGGCACAATATTCTAGAGAGGCTAACATAGGAGAATTAAATTCCAATTAGACCCATTCCCCTTGAAGAGGACCTATATTAAATATAATTTAGGATTTTCTTCTTAGGAACCCAAAATAGCCAAACCGGAAGTGGGAAAATGAAATTTTGATGACCTCCAACAGCCGACAAGCTTCCAAATTTGGAAGGGGGACCCAGGTCAAGGTTGAGGTCTTCCCTGACATAGTTCAAGGTCAAGTTCGACCCTAACCTAGGTCAAGGTCGAGTTCAACCTTGACCCAGGGGGTCAGAACCCTTGGAAAAAGTGCCAGGTGGGATGGAAGGTGCTTGGAGAGGCCCAATCAGGGTTCTAAACAGGCACAGAAGCAGGAGATGATGCAAAAATGAGGGGACAGTATGATAGTGGTCAAAAAAATCCTCTAAGGAGGGATAAATTTTCTTATCATGGAAGTGCTTTGATTTTAAGATGATGCAGGCCTAATGATAGAACATTAGATCCTCTTGAGATAAATTCAGCTAACATGTATAGTGAAGATTATTGGTGAGATGATTGTGAGTACCCCCACAATCTTGAAAATTGTGATGTTTCTCTGAAGATGTATCCAAGTCAATACCAAAAAGAAAGATAAGATGAGGAAAACTATATGATGATGTTTGGAATGTAATGGCCTCTGCAAATTTGAAAAGTGAATAATTTTATGACCAAGGTGAAAATTGGGATTTGTCTTCATCAAATGAAGAAGATTCTGATGATCAAGTTGAAGATCAATATGTAC
This sequence comes from Thuja plicata, assembly GCA_018584345.1. Taxonomy (NCBI): domain Eukaryota; kingdom Viridiplantae; phylum Streptophyta; class Pinopsida; order Cupressales; family Cupressaceae; genus Thuja; species Thuja plicata. The sequence goes on from MU227568.1 coordinate 2,770,941, forward strand.
TTTCATCTGATGAAAAGGAAGTAGACGTTGATAAAATAAGGTGTAATTCTACAAGGGGAAGATATCCTTTTATGGAAAGAAGACCTTTAGATGCAAAAAGGGCTCAAATCACACAAAACTTGGTTGCTCAAGCACAAAGTAATTATAATATAAGAAATAGGACAATTGGTAATGTAGATGGCAGACCACTTGGCATGTTTATTATAGATACAAAAACAAGCCCTAAGGAGACACTAGAAAGGGAAAAAATTATTGAGGATGTGAAGAAGATAAAAGTGAAAACAAAGGATAAACCAAGTAATCCAAGTATTGCCCAAGAGACTAAATTAAGGACACCAAAGGTGAATGCTTCTTCTATTCCAAAATATGCTTAAGGAGTTGACCCATGTTTGGCTACTCAAAATGAGGATAGAAGTATTGTTACTATCATGCAAGATATTTCTGATATCAAGTATACTCATGTTTACATGAGATAAATGTTGTCACAGATCACAGTAAGGGTTCCACTTTTAGAAATGATGAGGATTCATGAACACAAGGAGAAAGCTTTGACATGGATGAATAGTTTTTATTCCACAAGAGCCTTGACATTAGAAATGGATGAGAAGAAAAGGAATATTAAGGAGAAACCTGATACAAAAGGAAAGGAATCAGATGAGATTGTTTCTAAGATTCCTCAGATCTTCTTAAATAAAAATCAAGTATTTCCTCCTGTAGGAGTTATGGATCTTTTTTTATTAAAATTGATTATTAATAGCAAGATGCTTAAGAATTGCATGATTGACTTAGGAGCTTCTAAGATGGTCATGCCTACAGAAATAATGAAATCAATGGTACTACAAGTGGATACTCCTAATGGGATATCCAATCTATGGATTCAAGAGAAGTGCATGTCATAGGTACTATTAAGGCTTTGTCTTATACACTTGTTGCATTTCCATAAAATTTACTAACAATGAGTGTCCTAGTAGTTGACATCCCACCTCAATATGGGATGTTATTGTATAGGAAATGGAGTGCCTCAATTGGAGGGAGTATCCAGTGTGACCCGTCCTTTGCAACATTTGACATAGCTGGTAAAAATGTCAAAGTATCCAGAGAGGTCAAAAAATCCCACATGATTGAGGAGAGTGAAGATGAAGCAATGAATGTTTTCTTGGATACTGGCATTGGATCCTATCAAGTACAAAAAAAAAAGATGAGAGAAATGTCCAACATATGCTTTTGTCAGAAGAGAAGGAAAATCTTGCAGAGAGTACTGACTTGTGGACAATGTATTTTGATGGTGCAAGATCAAAGGAAGGAGCTAGTGCAGGAGTGCTATTAATAGATCCTAGTGGTAAGACATATGATGCAGAGCCCTCTGCTATCCCCTTAAGGAACCCAACTCAACTTAAGGATTCTACAAATATATTGGAACTCACTCAAGGAGTTAGTCTCAACCCAAGGGTCAAATAGAGTGCTCCAACTTTAGACAATCCACACCACAGACATTCTAAATTCACTTTGTTTGATCTCTTAATCCATCTTCTCTTGACATCAAACATCCACTCAAGGATTCACTCTCTAGGCTTCTGCCAATGTAACTAGAGTCTCCAAGTTATCAAATATCCATGTAAGACTTCTAGATTTGTTCTATTACCTTAGAACACCTTAACATGGTCAATCTACCATGTTCCACTAGCCCTCCAAGTCTGGTCAATAGTTCTACAACACAATCTACCCCATTAGCACTCTTTCCTTATAGCCCTAACCAGTCACAAATATGACCATAACTCTTGAAAATCTAACACAAATTGGTGAAAAACTATGTTTTCAAATACCCTTTTTGAATTTTTTAAACATATATCAAATTCAGATTTCCACCCTTTGACTGGTGAACCTTTCCGTCACCTTACAACCCTCATTCTAGGCCTAATTAACCCTCCATTTACAAAGAAACTCATACACCCACTCACTCCAAAGACTCAAGACCCTAAAATATTCTTATAACATGGCTCAAAAAATTTATTTTCAACTTTGTTTGATCATATTTTCTCATGTATGCTCCCATTCATCAAACCCTCCTTTTTAGGTACTCTACCCTAGGGCTTTCTCAACCAGGCCTCTCCAAGCACTTGTAGACCCTTCCAATGGATCCAAAACCATCACTTAAACATATTATGACATTCCAAACCATAAAAAGTAGACCTCATGAGGATGTAACTCTCATACCTAGACTAGTCCAACCACCATGCACCCCAAATCAAGACTTTGTCTCTATCAGAGACCTCTACCTTCCATCCTTGGATTATCCTTGCACACAAAAATCTAATGGTACATATAGTACAGGGATATGCTTCTCCCACATGCCGCAATAATTACAAAAAATTGGGAGAGCCTTTGTGCTCATTAACACTTCAAAATAATCTGACTAAATGCACCAAAATATTGTCTAGGAATAGTCAACAAGTTAATTGGATTACCTATCTTAAATGTCAATGGGTAAATTTTTCATTAGAAAGGAAATGGAAACTAATAAACACACAAACATCATAATTAGAATATAGATCAAGTTTTCCTTGAATCAAGAGTTTGAGAACATAAAGTAATGATTGTGTCCTTACGGGCAGAAAAATGGATAGTTTGCAGAATTTAAAGTTTATTTATTTGTAACTTCATTACAATGTTTCCCTTTGACCCAAAACTCTCTCTCCATTTTGACACACTCCATCCACTGATGTGGATTCAATAAAAATAGACTCCCAACAAACAAAAAATTGACTCTAACTATCTAACTATGTAAACTATCTAATAACAGTCCCTTGCCGACTATCATAACAAAGTATGATCAAAATAGTGTTGGCAAGTCGACAACCAATGTTTTCAACTAGAAAACATGAGTCTAATGCCCTTGAAAATTAATTTCAAAATTTTTAAACAACCTTTTCAACCCACACTAACCTTCTAACCCCCAATAATATTTATAGGCCATAATTCCATAAAATACAATTTTACATCTTGTTTGCATCTTTTGCACTTTTGAGTGCATTTACATGTTTTAATTGGCATTAATGGCCAAATAAAAAACTTAGATATCCCTATAGGTCTTTGAACCTTACATTTTGTCCTTGTATAAATCAAGTGACCCCAAGGTTACATCATTAATCCTATGTCATTCAATGGATTACATATTTTATCCTTTATAAACGATTCTCCAACATTACAAACAATATTTAAATGTCATCTAATGACCTAGTATGGTCTCATTACAATAAAATGACCAGTTGATCATGTATCTCCTTCCAAGGTCTTCCAAGGTCTTCCAATGACACTAGTGTACCTCCATGGATTTTCCCTTGACCTTGGTTCTCTTGCACCATACTCCTCGACTTGAAAAATTTCCATGTCCTCTTGGAAAGTCCTGCAAAACAAACCTTACCAAAAGTATCTCCATCTCATTTAAGTTTACTTGTGCATCTATAATTTTCCCCTTAATGTCTCATGCTCTCTTGGCTCCTTGAATTCATTGTGACTACACCTTCTACCTTACCATGCTTATCCATGGTTGAATCCTTCTATCCACACCTATTTCCCATCTGCTCATATACTCCCTTGAAGTTTACATCATGTGCCTTCTTCCTACATCTTCTTTTCTTTCCTTCATTCTTAGTATCAAGTGACCAAATCAAGAGAAAGAAGAAGAAACAAAATAATCCTTTCATCATGTGACTTGCACCAAACCTCATCAATTTCACCATACTATAAATATACATCACATTACTATACACTTGCAATAAAATCAGACTTAGTATCCAAAAAAATGTACTTCTTTTATTTTAGAATATGTGATCTCCATGCTTGGCTTAATTTTATCTTGACCCTTCACCACCATTCTATTCTCATCCTCAATGTGTTCATGCTTTGAAACCTCTGTCAGATCATTCTCATCAACATCTTTCCATCCTCCTTGGCATTGCATCTTTCCTTTGGTGGCTATCTTTCTAATCTCATCCTTGACTGTCCTAGTGAAAAAAAAATTCCCAATCTTCAATGGACACAAGATAGTCCCAATTAGTATCATCCCTTTCTCTCTAGCCCTTGTTTCTTTGTTGTCTTCATCAGCCTCTTCATGCTTTACCTCTGTTCTAATCTTTTGAATCTCTCCACCATGAGATTCACCATCCTCTTTGCAACCTATCTTTTGCATCCTTCTTATCCTTCATATGGACCACTTACATCAACCTCAACATTTGTATATGAATTCTTGATGACTGTTTGCTCCAAAGCACCATCTTTCTTCCTCAAAAAAGTTTGCATTCCCTTTGTATCTTCATGCTCCCTATGCCTCAGGAACTCTCTTCCCATCAACCATATCTTTGAAATTCCCCATACTACCTTATCATCCTGCAGTGAACTCATCACAAACTTTTTCCCATTTTGGTTAATAACATATGCATTTTCTCTACCAGCATATAGATCTTTAAAGTTAACTTTCCATACTCTACCAAAAATTATATGACAATCATTTAAAGGTATAATGTCACATAAAATAGTATCAAAAAATGAACCAATGCTGAAGGAAACATATGCGTGTTCTTTAATATCAATCACTGATCATTTGTTAGCCCATATACTCTATAAGGTGTACTATGTAGTATCCTTTCCAAGTTCAACTTGTAAACCATCTCATTTGAAACAATATTAGCAAAAGAACCACTATAAATAACCACCTTGCATACCTTCCCCCTGCATTTGCATTGTGTCCTTAATATGGATGACCTTTGGATGTACCTTCTATCCAAATTTTCTTCCATGATGACCATCATACTTGCTATCAAATCCTCTTCAATCAGCAACCTCTGAACTCACCTTCAATCCAAGATCTATCCAACATAGAGTCACCACTTTGTAATGCTCCCAAAGGATGATTCAAATCCAAGCATCAACAAAGGACTCCAGGTCTTCAAAATCCCAGATCTTCTTCACCCCATTCTAGACCATTTACTTGGCTTTGATACCACTTGATGCAGAGCCCTCTACTATCCCCTTAATGAACCCAACTCAACTTAAGGATTCTACAAATATCTTGGAACTCACTCAAGGAGTTAGTCTCAACTCAAGGGTCAAAAAAAGTTCTCTGACTTTAGACAATACACACCTCAAACATTATAAACTCACTTTCTTTGATCTCTTAATCCATCTTCTCTTGACATCAAACATATACTCAAGGATTCACTCTCTAGGCTTCTCAAAAAGCACCTAGAGTCTCCAAGTTATCAAATCTCAATGTAAGATTTCCACCTTTGTTCTAACACCTTAGAACACCCTAACATGGTTAATGTACCATGTTCCACCAGCCCTCCAAGTCTGGTCAATAGTTCTACAACACAATCCACTCCATTAGCCCTCTTTTCTTGTAGCCCTAACCAGTCACAAATTTGACCATAACTCTTCAAACTCCCACACAACTTGGTGAAAAAACTATGTTTTAAAATAGCCTTATTGAATTTGTTAAACATATATCAAACTAAGATTTCCACCCTTTCACTGGTGAACCTTTCCATCACTAGACAACCCTCATTCTTGGCCTAAGTATCCATCCATTTACAAAGAAACTCATACACCCACTCACTCCTAGGACTCAAGACCCTGAAAAAGTCTTATAAAATGGTTCAAAACAATGGATTTTAAACTTTTTTTTATTAGACATGGTCATCTATGCTCCCATTCATCAAACCCTCCTTTTTAGGTACTCTACCCTAGGGCTTTCTCAACCAGGCCTCTCCAAGCACTTCTAGACCCTTCTAGTGGATCCAATTCCATAATTTAAACATATTATGACATTCCATACCATAAAAAGTATCCCTCATATGGATGGAACTCTCAGACCTTGACTGGTCCAACCACCATGCACCCCAAATCAGCACTTTGTCTCCATCAGAGACCTCTATCTTCTATCCTTGGCTTATCCCTGCATAAAAAAATATAATGGTGCATATAGTACAAGGATAGGATTCTCCCACAAGCCACAATAATTATAGAAAGTGGAAGAAGCCTATGTGCTCATTGAAACTTCAAAATAATTTGACTAAATGCACCAAAATACTGTCCAAGAACAGACAGCAAGTTAATTAGATTACTAATTTCAATGGGGAAATGCTTCATTAGAAAGGAAATGAAAACAAATCAACACACAAACATCCTACTTTGAATACAGATCAAGTTTTCCTTGAATCAAGAGTTTGAGAACATAAAGTAATGACTGTGTCCTTACAGGCAAAAAAATGGATAGTTTGTAGAATTTAAAGTTTATTGATTTGTAACTTCAATAAAAAATTTCCCTTTGACCCCAAAATATCTCTCCATTCCACCAAACCCCATCCACTCACATGGATTCAATACAATTAGACTCCCAACAAACAAAAAACTGACTCTAACTATCTAACTATCTAAACTGTCTAATAACAGTCCCTAACCGACTGTCATAACAAAGTATGATCAAAATAGTGTTGTCAAGTTGAAAAAAAATGTTTTCAAATAGAAAACAAGAGTCTAATGGCCTTTCCAATGAATTTTAAAAGGTTTAAACAACCTTTTCAACCCAAACTAACCTTCTAACCCCCAATGAGCCTTATAGGACATAATTGCATAAAATTTAATTTTACATCTTTTTTGCATCTTTTGCACTTTTGAGTGCATTTACATGTTTTAATTAGCATTAATGGCCAGATAACAAACTTAGATATCCCTATAGGCCCTTAACCCTTAATTTCTGTCCTTGCATAAACCAGGTGAACCCAAGGTTACATCATTAATCCTATGCCATTCAATGGCTTACATATTTGATTGTTTACAAAGGATTCTCCAACATTACAAACAACATTTAAATGTCATATAATGACCTAGTATGGTCTCATTACAATCAAATGACAAGTTGGACATGTTTTTTCTTCCATTTTGTTGATGGGACTTTGGTGACTAGGTCTGCCAACAGTCATAAGTTGTAACCAGGTACCGGGGTATCGGCCAAATTTGCCTGCAAAGGTAATCTGGCAAAATGAGATTCCCCAGGCCTCCAAGCACCTGGGTGTCGGGTCTCAACGATGGAGGGCTCAGTTGGGAGAGGTGACTATTTTTGAGGGGGATTGCTGGTTTCTTCAACTTCTACTCTCTGGGGATTTACGAAGGTGGGGTTTCTCCAAGCATTCTACAATTAGAAAATAAATTCAAAAAGATCCTGTAGGGTTAGAAGTATTCCATCTACTTATAGTTATGTTTAACATTCAATACATTAATAATTTTCTGATAACTACACTAAATACTGACAAAGTACACAACCATCAGTTCATATTTGATTAGTAGAAAAAGGGAGGGAGGCCGTTAATCTACTTAAAATATTAGAGAAGAAGACATGAAGAACATTAAACATAAAATACCGTTAACTTAGAACACAAAGTGTCAACAAAATCATTGCAAGAACCATCTCTTCTTCATTAACATTCCTTCCAGCAAGCACTGGTGCATGGTACAATGGCGGCTCCAAGGGAGCATCTAACTACTAAAAGCTGAAAGACCAAGGAGAATTGAGCTCTGCAACTAGAATGAAAATACTGCTTCTCTATTACTATGGACTACAAAATCATCAATTTTGCTGACCCTTGGAAAAGGGCCAGACTTACTATTTATACATATTTACATCTAACCCTAACCCTAACCCTAACCCTATTTTACATTACACTGTATAATAGAATATATTATCTGGCACGGCTGGTACTACCTGTGCCACTCTACAAAAGGCCTTGAGATGAAATAGGCCTGACATGTCAGAAGAATGAGACAAGAAGGTGGAGTGGAAGAATCAGCCTCAGGAAGAGAGTTGAGAAAGAGAAGGAAGAAATCTGATCCCCCTAGGGATTGAGGCTACATGCCTCATAAATGGGAAATGCGGTGCGCTATCTCCAATGTACTAGGTGTATATCTGAATCAGTGCCTTGAGAAGACCATCTATTAGAAGACCAACTCTTGATCTGATGTGCCATGACATAGCCAACTACCCTCTGAAATTTTTTTATTAACCACTTTTGAAAGCGACCGATTGGCCTCAGGGACTGGGACATAAATCGCTCAAAAGAATACAGAATTTAAGATCTAGGACTCCAGAATCTAGGAGCTTATATTTCAAAAGAAAAAAGAATACCAAATGTTTGGGTTTTTTTGGCCCCAGAGAAACTTTATTATTGCTTGTTATCATTGAAGGTCTATAGGAGGTAGGAGATTCCAGCCTCATCAATCTCTTTGAGGCCGGACCACCGGTATTTGGCCACCTTGATCTTTTATCCTAGTTCTGGAACATTCCTCTTGAATTCATCGGCCATTTTTTCCACATCATGACCACTAAGGATCATGCAATTCAGCCTCACCATTTGAGTTCCATCCACTCCCTCTGGGTATTGGTATCTTGACTCCATTAATTCATCAAACTTCCCAAAAACATATTCCTCCAGCGTGCATGTGTTAGTGCTGAATGGGTCAGCTCCAGAGACCTTTGTGAAAAATGCCTTGTACAAATTTGAAGAATACTGGACCAAGTTGATTTTATCATGCAGAACCCCTACTAGTTTCTTGAGCACCTCCAATGTGAGGTCAAGTCTAGAGTGTTGGGTTTTTACAAAATCGAATGATTCTTCTCCTAGAATCTCAAATTCAGAGACCATTTCCTCCCCAAGGCCAAGGAGTTCTTCAAGTTCTACCTTCCATGCTTCATAATTTTCTATATCACCTTCCCATACATTGATAATAATTTCTACCTGATGCAAAATGTGTCGGGCCATATACAAGTCTAAGAGGGTGGATACTAGGAAGCACTAGGTGTTTCCTATCTATAGAGCGACCCACTCATCGACCGCTTGGGCCTTCTTCTTCATTACTCGTAGGGAGTCTATGTCACTCTGTGGTAATGGCACATCAGATGTGGAGGCTTCCGGAGGAATGGTACTAATAGGTCGGGCCAGCTCAGTTAGCAATCACATAAGGTTTACAGTCTTCTCCTTTTCCGCTTTGAGCCTTTGGGCCTCCTTTTCATATCGGGACTCCATGGCTCTGGTCACCTCTTTCAACAGGTTCACTTCACCCTATTTTCCTCTTTTTCCCAGTGATATCTCCATGATATCATAAGCTCCAACTTCGGTGGTTGCCTCATCAGCGTCTGGGGGAGGTGTTGCCGCAACTGAACTATTTCTCTGCCCGGCCTAGTTTGAAGAGTGTGAACAGTCTGGGCTTTCTTTTCCTTTGGTGGATTCTAGACCTGAGCCATCATCTCAGATAGGGAGAGATGAGCTCTGGGGATGGATGGAGCCTTTCATTTCTTTCTTTCGACCAACCACTGAGGTGACAAGGGTGGCTTATTTGCCAAAGTCTGTTCTTTAATTTCTTCCCCTATATCTTATTGCCGCTACTCCTCAGTGGTGTGAGTCTCACCTGACTCCTCTTCATCTTGGGCTTCGTCACCAACATTTTTCCCGGTGACATTTATTTCTTCTGACTTGTCCTCTACATCTTTTGTTTCATTCGGGCCCTCATTGGCCGTCCCAGGGGTTTCTTCCTCTTGTCGCTCTTCTTGTTCCTTGGCCTCTATCACTGAGATTTCTTCTTCCATTGGTACATCCTTGGGCAATGGGGGAGTTATTGAGCCAAGATTTAACATTTGAGCCACAGTTATTACCTACCCAAAGGTCACTCCACGGAGTGGCACTTGGAATGTGGTGGCTAAGGTTACGGTTTCTCCCGTAGGTCCGGTTCTGTTAGCGTATGCCATTTGTTCACTCTGCTTCTATTGGCCCACTCCCATATTTTGTATCTCTAGGACCTTAGAGGAAATCTCCTACTCTATTTCCTTCTCTTCTTCCATCTACTATTCTTGCTCTTGCTCAGGTTCTTGTTCCAGAGCCTCTTCTTGCGCTGGTACTTCAGCTTTTGTTTTTCTTGGTGTCCCCCTGCAGATTCCCAAACTCGTCGGTTGAAAAAACATCATCAAACTCATCCTATGGGGGAGGATTGGTGGGGACATTGGCAAGCTTTGGTTTCCTCTCTGGTTCCAGGGAGTCAGAAGAAAGGATCTCAACTTGTGGGATCTGGGGCATCCCCAGATCTGGGTCTACCTTAGGATTTTGTTTAAGCCTCTTCTTTCTCCTAGTAACTAAGGGAGGCCCCACATCCCTTATTTCTACTTTCTCTATCGGATCCACCCCTGTTGCCTTAACCATCAAGGTTGCTAGTGAAGGGGAGGAGGGAGGAAGAATTGGTCCATCCATAAGTACCAAAGTAGCCAGCCGCATGATCAGATTCTCCCACATTTATTGGGAGGCTGCTACTGATTGTTTTATTTGTTCTTTAATGGGGACTTCTCATGAGGTTGGAGTTGTTGCTATTCCTTTTCCTTTATCTACTCCCTGTGATGAAGTCCCAGCCCCTAGGGTTAACTTTGGTATCGACTGGGCCACTTGGCGGACAGTCTTGGGGCACATCTTTTTGAAATAGAGGTGACTGTGTTCCACTATGTTGCGAGTGAACTATATTATCGATCCCCTTTGCCTTGTACTGGGGATCTACCATGAAGCCGGTGTCTAAGAAGTCTTCCAGGAATCTCTGGAGCTTTAATCTTTCCATCATTCCTATGGTCATTCTAACATAATGCCACCCTGAAACTTCCACGTCATCTTCACAATCTTCCCAGAAGTCCTCCATGTGATATTGATGGGGCTCTAATGCCCGGGGAAGTGCCGTTGCAATCTTGTCATGTGGATCAAACTATTTTTGCACTAAGTAAAATTCCACCAGGTTATAGCATTTAAGCTCATTATCCACTTCTTTAGCAGCGGCCAGAATACATGAATAGTTCCCACAAGTGATTGGGAACAGAATATTTGTTACCTTCTTCAAGGCATAGAATGCATGTAGCTCCATTATCTGCCTGCAATACTCTGGGAGAATTATCTTGTCCTCGCAATGTTTGGAAAACAAGTAGGGTTTCCTAGAGAAGCCGGTCACGTTTATGTATGTATGCTATTGAAACTACATGTAGTAATGTCCGTAACTCTGAACCAAATTCATCACCTTTCTAGATAGGCAGTATCCTGCATCCTGGGTAGGTGTAAGCAGGTGGTAGTAAATGAAGGCGTCATTTACCTGGCAAAAGCTAGGGAAGCTGGCCTCCCATTGAATCTATGGGGAATGGTCCTAAGGGGCCTTCTGGCCCGGGCTGATCTGGAGTATGCCCTCTATGAGTAACCCATTGGTGTTGGGCCGTTGTTGTGCCAGGGCCTAGAGAACATAGGAAGTCACATAAAACTTCTTCTTCTTGGCTAATTGAAGGAACTAGGTGTCTACATGGTTTGAGATTATGGCAGCCTAGTCAAAATATTTCTCACCCATGCTGATACCTAGAAAAAAGTAATACATCCACCCGAAAAACTCTTGGGCATGTTGTTGCCCAAAGACTCGACATAGTGCTATCATCCCCATCTGGATGCTTTCCTTAAATTCAGCCCTGGGGATTTCTAGCTTCATCCTCTTGGGATCCCTCTTTGGGGTCTTGAGCCAATGATTGTTTATATATATATGGGCTGCCTCTTCCAACTAAGTGAATTGGGCCAAGACATCAGACCGAGTGACTATGGCTGGTTTGTCAAATTGGGGGATCCCCAAGCCCCTCTAGAAGGTATCAGGGTTGAGGGACACCATGGGAGTAGGATACCTTATTGGCTCTGGGATTGTAGCATAACAACATGGATAGATGTGTTTTAGTGTGCTGCAAGTGTAAGAATAAGCTCTGGTGACTACACCGAGCACGGGAAGCAAGCTGTCTTAAGGATCCTGGAATTCTTGATTTGAATGGCCAATGGATCTCTGACCTGTCGTTGAATGTACATAATTTTTACCAAGGCCTGTATTTCAGGTCACATCCTAACGGTGGTGTCGGTAATGAACTAGACTTTGGAATCAATCTTTGAGCCCATGATAACCCTATCTTTTACATATTTCAAGCTCATAGGCAGTTTCTCCAGGGCCTTCTTCATCTTGGATCTAACTACCGCCCTAGTAACTACCGTAGAAGGTAGTTCCAGAATTCCAAGTGGTGAGGATACGAAAGCCTCAAACATATTTGAAAGCTTTTTATTCTATAAACCTGCAAGGCATGGCAACCGTCAGAATGTATAAATAAACAAAAACTCTGGGGTCCAAAGATCTTACCATCGTGGTGCTTGCTTCCCTTGAAAAGTTAACTAGTTCAAAAACTCCGGAAAGCATATATAATTATTGCTAACTTAGAAATTTAACTAACCATCTGGGTCTAGGGGTTTTATCACACTCAGCAAGAGGACATGGGATGGGTGATGGAAAGAGACTTGGAGCCTGGCAAAGTAACTGTTGGAAAGTGTGCACAAAAAGTGAGCCATCAAACCCACGTGGGCGCCACATAAGTGAGCAATAAATAGGAGTTATGGTGATGGCAGCGGAACCAACTGTCTGAATGCATAAAAAGTGAAGGCCACTTGGATAAATTTAAATGCGTGTGTTGCCCAAATTTTCCCATTCTGTGCAATTGACCTGGTTTTCCCTGTCTTGCTTCTTCTGTCTTGTTTTCCAAGCTTCATGTCTTCTCTAAACCCTTAAAATCCCTGTAAAACCCTAAGTCCTCCATGTTTGAACGAGGTAATAAACCCTAGGTCTTCGCTCTTGTGTTTTGTATTTACTTTTTCCCATCACTAAGAGCATGTGCTTTATTTCCTTATCGCTTCGTCGCATGACCCTGGGCGAATATTCCTGTTCTTCTCCCGACTCTGCGCTTTCCTTGTGTCGCGTAGTCTCTTAACACATTGGAATATTCCTTCTGCGTCTTCTGACTTAGATTTTCTCTTCAGTTGCGACATTGCCAGATCCATGTCATAAGCCTTTGTGAAGAGTGGTACCCTCCCAGTCAGTCGGGTAATCGCAAGAGCCTCAGCGAATATACCCTTTCATCTCCTGACTTCGCTTTTCACTTTGTCGCGTAGTCTCATGACCTTATCGAATATTCCCTCTCTATTCTTAGACTTAGCGATAAGACTTCAGTCGCGATGTCGTGGAATAGTGATGTTACAAGTCACATAAAGAATGGGGCCCGCCCTCAGTCGCTGGGTCGCGAGAAGAATTCAACAGTCAATGAAGTGTCTCCCGACTTTGCGGTAACCTTTGTCGCGATGTCGCGGGAATGAAGTGATGACTCAGCTCCCCAGTGTGCAAGAAAAGTAACCAGTGGATGTGTGACAGATGGCATAGGACGTGTGGATGCAGGCCCTCATTCCGGTAATTGCTAGACAAAGGAGATGGATCACGCGACTTGGAGACTAAGTGTTTCTAAGCCTTCAGTCGCGGGATCGTGAGATGATTTAAGGGCATGCTCAGTTTTTCATCGATTAAGCGATAGCCATCCGATGAAAAGCTTAGAAGATCCAACGGTGGTCGCTAAGTCTGGTGATCAAAGTGCCCTATGTGAAAAGTACTCCCGACTCAGTGATAAAGGGTAGTCAGGATGTCGATAGAAAAGACTAAGGACACATGCTGACTGTTAAGAAAAGTCAAAGGGCTCGGTACCAGGTTCTCCTGACTTGGTGACTGGCTTTGTCACGTGGTCTCAAGACAGAAAGATAACATCTGGTGAAAAGGAGACTAACCGTGACGGTCATGAGAGGCAGTTAGGCGCTGGGTCGTGGGACGGATGGTGAGTTAAGGTTATCTCCACGCGAATTTGATTTCATACAGTCGGGATATTGTCAGATCTGGACTCAGTTTTACCAAGGGTAAAAAGTGCTTTGTCACCAGGTCATGAGATGATACCATGGTTAAGGACCGATGCTCGTGACAAAGAGACTAACGTTCAGTTGTGAGGTCGCAGGACTTTGAATTTAAAAAAATTGGTGGCAAGTTTGACACTGTGAACGCTCGGCAGCCATGGCTTCTCTATGCTCGTGTTCCAGAATTAATCAGAAGGGTCTAATTGCAGAAGGCCATGCACAGAGAGTCTGTTGACCCCTGGATTAGATTTGTTTCAATGTCGGTGAAGATAGGGAGATTCAGAGGTGTGGAAAGAGATACAGAGTCCAATCAGAAGTTATTTCTCTCAGTTGCAGTTGGCTAAAGGCACGGTCATGATCGAGGACTCATTGATGAGAGATTGAGCGGTGGCCGTCTGGGGTCACTTCTCATCCTGGGAGGTCGTGATTAGTTAGTGAGAATTCATGACAGGGGACTAGTTGCAGAGTATAGCTCATGGACTCAGGTTGCGTGTCTGCGGGCATGATCCAGTACAGGGATGGGCGAAAGAAGGAAGTCTGATCTGATCGATTCACTTGGTGCACATTTATGACCAGATTAGATTTTGTCCTAGGGTTAATTAGTACATGGTAAATTTGTAACCCTAGTTAGGTTTTCTGAGACTCCTGCCTGCGTGCATGAGAGTATTTAAAGTTTTTTGAGAGCCTTAGTGCTCAGGAGTTGGCATTTTGTAAAGAGAATTGGATTCTTTCTAGGAGCTATCTGAGGCATTCTTTCTGCCCTCTGGCTTTTACATTCTGTAATCTTCTCATTGATCATGCAAACTGTTGGAAGTACTTTGTGATAATTCTTCATATCCCTATGCTTCCTTGTGTGTATTATATCTTATTGGATCAAAGTTTATGAATGCTAATTAATGGACATTGGGGTTCCTAGTTCCTCTCATTTTCTGCAATTCTGTGTGTTATTGTGCCTGATCTGATTTAGATGTTTTGTGGGTATACTCCAGCCCCTAGTAGTCTTGTCTCATTCCTACACCTGGTTGCAGAGAAGGATGTTTGTTTGCAGGTCATAGGTTGAGTCTTTTGTTCAGGCCTTCCTATGAAATACTTATGCAAGCCTATCTAGTGAGTT
>MU227568.1:2797854-2815926 GCA_018584345.1 Thuja plicata
CAGTGTCCACATCAACAAATACTGTGTTAACAGCCATCATTAAAGGTAAAACCTGCCTAAGTAGTTGTGGAACTCAAAAATGAAGAAGGACCTTATCCAGTCCTTAGCAATTAGGCTTTTCTTGTCTTTGAATCAGAAGTATAGGCACAGGATTCATATAGACATTTCAAGCATTGTGATTCATACAAGATAAATCCCTAACAGGATCAAAGTTTATGAATGCTAATTAATGGACATTGGGGTTCCTAGTTCCTCTCATTTTCTGCAATTCTGTGTGTTATTGTGTCTGATCTGATTTAGATGTTTTGTGGGTATACTCCAGCCCCTAGCAGTCTTGTCTCATTCCTACACCTGGTTGTAGAGAAGGATGTTTGTTTGCAGGTCATAGGTCGAGTCTTTTGTTCAGGCCTTCCTATGAAATACTTATGCAAGCCTATCTAGTGATTTGTGACTTATTTGACCTGGTTCTTTCATTAATTTCATTCCTCTATACTGAGATCCAAGCCCTAAGTTCGGTGCATCACCTAGTAGGTAGTTTTCTTTCAGTCATTTCCCTTTCATGCACTCCTTCTATCCCTTTCCCTTCAAAGTTTACTTTCCTATTTAGAAGCAAATTAAGGTGATTATCCAAGAGGAACCAGCCTAGAATTTGGAGGTTTCATCTCAGTTAGCATAGGTCCCACAACCTGGAGATGATTTCCTTGTTATACTGGATTATCAAGACCAAGAGAGCTTGAGATCAGAGGCGCAAATTCAGTGTATAACAACGTGGATGGGACATAAATGAAAGACAGGCTGGTTTATGGAGGAGAGAGAAAATCACTTGGTTGAAACCGACTGAGATCCGAGTTTCAACCAGGCGGTATTCTGCACAGAGCGAGCTCGTAACTCAAAACTAGAAACAATGCAGCATGGCGAGCTTGCTAGACTACCAAGCAGAATACACATAGAGTATACACCAAAGATAAAGAGTATATACATGAAGACCGGAAGGATACATAACAATATACATCAAATGTACACATATACACAATGCAGAGCAGACATTTGCAAAAATAGAGAACACACAAAATATTTACAACTTCTACATCGCTTATAGACTAGATTACATCTGCACAGAGGGCGGACAACCCTCTGGCAGAGCCGACCCTCCAACAGGTGGGGAACCAAAAAGAAACACAAGATAAAACAACAAAATGAAACAATGTAGAACCAAAAAAAACTAGAAAGTAGGAAAGTTGAGTGGAGAGAAGGCACCAACCTGAAAATGAAGAAGGGAAAGGAAAGGGAACTACTGGGAATGCTCTGTAATAGCTTCCACCATCAGTTGATCAACAATTACCACCACAAACCACTCGTAAATGCTCAGAATAGCTTGGAATAGTTAGCACTGGATTATCTCTAAATCACTTTAAATCGCTCTTAAATTTCTCAAGTGTTTAATCACGGTAAATGTGAAAATGAAAGGTAACTTCTATTTATACCCGCGATAAAAGCAAGTCACCTTCCCTTCCACAAACTCCGGACAGGAAATCCTTTGGACTCCGAGCCCAGGGATTCCACGCAATGATACCATCTTAAGAAAAGAAGTCATCATGGTGAAGAATCCCAGAGTTCAGAATCTGGGTCCCAACAAAGAACAACCAACTCTAGGACTGGGTCCTGGAGACATGAGAGAAAAACAAAACAAAAACAACACCATGGAGAAGAAAACCCCAGAGAAGGAAAACAAAGAAAAAAACAAAGAAAAGACAAGGCAAGAGCCCAAAAGTAGAAAGCAAAAAGGGGGACCCAACATTTTGCAAACAAAATGTACGGATAGAGATGCAGGGCATAACAAATGGCGACTATCTGGGATGAATGCCTAAGTGCATTTGAGAACTATAGAATCTCTAGTTAGAAAAACTTGAACAAATCGTTACTTCAAAGTATCTGACATGCAAAGAGTAACATGTTTGAGAAAATCTGGCCATGCAGGATCTATTCCATGATCTTTTCATTAGTGGTGGGGTGTGTGCTTCTGAAGGAAAACCAAGCTGATGACCTCTGGGGGGAGTAGAGAAGAAGCACTAAGTACATCAAACCATGAAGCCATCAGATTTTCTTATTCCTCCTAGAGACCATAGTTTTGTCCCAATTCCTTTTCTTATTATTTTGTATATTTCTGGGTGGGAGGGTGGTACTTCTTTCACCATCAAGCTCAAGCTTAGCTAATTTTAATGGCGATACTTTTTTCACCCTTTCACCTATTTTTATATGTTGAATGGGGGTTAAAAACTCTTGACCTAGAAAGAATCTTTTAAAAGTTCAAACTTGGGTCAACCAACTTAGCGCAACTGATCTACCCTTGATGTGTCCGATTACTTGTTCCTTATTTTTATTTCACTGATTGCTAGACTTTTAGAAATAAACCCAATGAAGATTTCTTAAAATGTACTACCAAACTTGTAAAATAACTCCGGAGACTGGACTGATTCCATTATGCTAATAATAGATTCCTAAGTTCATCATAATACAGACATCATCCCGGAGACCTGAGTTTATGCGAAGCATTCCAATCCTTGCAAGAGGGAGAACAAAACACCAGAACCTGAAAAGAAGATGAAAAAAAAGTGAAAACAACCAAAGAAAAATGACTGTCTTGGAGGACAGTCAACAAGACTATTTACAAGGCAAGGCACCTCCCAACAAGGTACCAAGAAAGAAATATTTACAAGCCAGGAACTTTACATAAAATACAACTTTGGGCAAACCCACCTTTTTCAAAATAATGTTTGACAAAATATCCATTGACAGGCAGTGGGACAAGTTCTCCAGTCATGGTGTTAAGGCGGTAGGTATTTTCCCCATAGATCTCTAAGGTTAAGTATGGCCCGAGCTAGAGCCATTAGAACTTCGTGTGCTTTCCTTTCTTTTCCCAGGCCTTGTCCCACTATAGGACCAAGTCTAAAATCTGAAAATTCTTGTATTGGGCTCTATAGTCAAACCATATTTTTACCACTGCTTGGTGACAAGCAAAATGTTCAAGGGCTGTGTCCCATTATTCTTCCATCTGCACCAGATTTAGGAGCCGAACCTCCACGATATCATCCCGGCTGCCAAATTCCTATATAAACTATAAAAATAGGATCTGTAAGTTGATTGGGCATACTGGGTTCTGGCCATAAACCAGATGGAATGGGGACATTCCCAGGGCAGCCTTAATTCAGATGCGGTCCACCCAGAGGGTGAATTTCAACTTTTGGTGTCAATCCCAAGGATTCTGTTCTAGTAGGTGTTTGATCACTTCAAGTAGATTTTTAATCATAGATTCAGCAACACCATTCCCCTGGGGGTAATAGTTGATAGAAAACTTTAGGGTGATATTCTGATTATAGGTCCACTCAAGTAATTATGCTGAAGAAAATGCCAGACCATTGTCACATACTAAAGAAAAGGGCTTTCCAAACCTTGTGACGATATTTTCTTCCAGGAATTTAATGACTACGTCTGTCATGTTATTCTTGCAAGGTATAGCTTCCGACCATCAGGTGTAGTAATCAATAGCAGTTAGGATGTACCGGTGGTTGGTAGATGAGTTGGGGTTGATTTTCCTGATGAAGTTAAATGCCCATTGGGCGAAGGGCCTAGCCTCAAAGACTGGTTGTAAAGGCATTGTCAGGTTACGCTCACGATGCGCCACAGTTTGGCAAGTGTGGCATCTCTGAACGTGAGTGTAGAAATATTTAAATATACAACACCAATAGTATCTAGCCTGGAGGATTTGATGGGTGGTGGTGTCAGTTGAGCCATGCCTGGTTCCAAACTACCCATGGAATTCATCAATCATCTTTGCAGCTTGGTCCCTGTCAATGCACCAAAGGTACACTCCCTCGTAGTTCCTACAGTAAAGCATAGAGTTTTTTATCATGAAGTGAGCACTCTTCATCCACAAGGAACGACATTTATTGGGAGGTAATCCCTCTGGGAATTTGTTATTCAGTAGTAGATATACCAGATCGGTATACCATGGGTCTCGAGTGATGGACTCCACCGTATAAGTCTAACATTCTATATGAGGAGCCTCTTCTGCCATCATTTGACTTAGTCCCTAGCCTCAGATTATCTAATGGGCTGCATTTCTAAGTCATATTCCTAGAGGATGGCCATCCATTTCCCTTGTCTTTCACCCAACTCACTCTACATTAGCAGAGACTTCACGGCTTGGTCTGGGATGATAGCATGCACCTTGCTCCAGAGAATATAATGCCATAATTTCTTCATGGCCTGCACAAGAGAAAAGGCCTACTTTTCCAACAATGAGTACCAGACGTCAGCATTCTTAAAGGGGGAGCTCATGAAAGGTATGGGTCATTCTTCCCCTTTGACCTTTTGAGTTAACACCATCGCAGTAGAATGCAACGAAGCAAAGGAATAAATGTAAAATAGATGGGAGTAGTCCAGACTAGCTAGGACGGGTGCCTCCATTATTGTCTGTTTGATCTGGGTGAATGCCCTCTTTGCTTCAAGACTCCACTCAATCTTGGTATCCTTTTTCATCATTTCATTGAGTGGTTTGACTATCTCGGTGAATCTAGTGATGAACCGCCAGACAAAATTGGTCTTTCTAAAGAAAGACCGCATCTCCTTCTTACTGCTAGGTGTTTGTAAGTTTAGCAACACTTCAACTCTCTTAGGGTCAATGGATATGCCCTTTTTGGAGAAAATATACCTGAGAAACTTCCCTTTAGTGACCCCGAATATGCACTTCTTGGGGTTGAGGGATATCCCATACCGGTGACATCTCTCATAGATCTGGGTGAGGTGGGCGGAATGGTCACGCCTGTCCCAGAAAAATATGGTCAAATCATCCATGTAGATGATTATGCACCAACTCACAAGGCCCTCAAATGCAATGTTCATGGCCTTCTGAAATGTGGCCCCTACATTAACTAATCTAAAGGGCATCCTCTTGTATGCAAACATTCCCCACTTGGTGGTGAACATTGTTTTCTCTCTGTCTTCATACTTAACCATGACTTGGTTATACCTGGAGTACCCATCCAAGAATGACATCATTTGGGATCCATTTACTATCTGCAACACCTCATCCAATGAGGGGAGAGGGTGATTATCCTTCTTGGAGGCCCTATTCAAGTTTAAGAAATCCACACAAAGGAAAATTTCACCGTTCTTCTTTCTCACGGGGACTAGATTGGCAACCCACGTAGTGTGCCAGATTAACAAGATTATCCGGGCTGACAACAATTTTTCCACCTCTTGATGAATTAGAGGCTCAATCAGTGGGTTGACCGATTATTAATTTTGCCGAAAGGGCTTAGCATTAGGTTTCAAGGGGATGGTATGAGTCATAATGGATGTGTCATATATCTTCAAATCCTCATATCCCCATGCAATTATATCTATGTATTCTCAGAGAACCACGAGAATCTTCTCCTTCTCCTCAGGGGAGTAGGAGGTGCCAATGTGTATCATCTTTTCTTCACCGGGCTGGCCGATGTTTACCTTTTCAAACTTTCCCCCCTTAGAGGAGGATGACATCTTTTCCTAGACCTGAGGGTCTGAGTCAAAGATCTATTCAAGCATGACCATCCCCTTTGGGATGGTGTTAGTGGGTAGATCCATGATCCCATCATCTTCATCACCCTGTCTAGTATCATCGTGGTCTCGTTCCTCCACTATCTGATCCTCAAAGACACCAATATTAGCCATAAAGGCTACGATATGTTGATCATCCTTAAAAACCTAAAAGTGGGTGACATTATCTGGGATGCACAGGGTGGGGATCATCTCAACTAAAAATCTCTAGAGTCGCGAGCTGGCCATGGGCTCAAGTGTGCTGGCGGAAATAACGAGGGCATCGGGGACATAATTCTGTCACTGGGGAATAAGATCAATGCCAAAGGCATCAAAATATTGAATAAGGCTCCACACCTGATTGTGGTATGTGGCCAGCCTTTTGTCATGACATGTATACTGATTCCAGACCTGTTTAACAATCAACTCTGAATCACCCAAAGCCTGAAGGTGGGTGACTCCTTTCCTTAACGTAAATAAGAGTCTAAGGACCAGAGCCTTGTACTCCATAACATTGTTTGTGCTATTGAATTGCAGTCTGTAGGATGCGAGGAAGGATTTTCCTTGTGGGTTGATTAATTCTACTCTGGCCCCGCAGCCTTGTTTGGATTGGGACCCGTCAAACTTGAAGGTCCAAAAATCATTATTCACAGTCTGGAGCTGGGGAGCAGGAGTAGTCTTTGGATTTTCCTTGGGATACCTAGGAGGAGCTCCCTCCCTTACTGCTGGTGCATGGGTGAGGTTTACCTCTAGAGGCATTTGAATTTGAGGTTCCTGGGGAAATGGCACCGAATAAGTGCTTCCAGCAGGAATATTGGGTTCTAGGGGATCATTTATGCGTTCTCTATTTTGGAAGGTGTCGATGTGCTGGGTAGCGATGGAAAGGAAAAGTCTACACTCTATCTATGAGTGTTTCTAATAGTGTACTCAACACCAATTACTGGACAAGAGTGTAACGGGGGTCACTGTAGCACCCTAAGAGTCGACCTCAACCCTCAACTTTTCTTCTAGGTCCTGGGTTCTCTGTAGGACTATGGGATCCTCCCCAGGGGTGAAATTGAATGTTAAGATTTTAAAGGGTTGATACACCCCGGGGGAAGTCTCAGAGAAGAAGACCTCACTAACCCTCCCAACTTTGGTAAGGGCTTGCTTCATTCGAGGTTCGCTCTCAACCCAGATCTTGTTTGATTCTCCTTCCCAGGGGAGCCATAAGTGGGAGAATTTGATCGAGAAGTATCCGTTCAAGGACTTAGACCAATTCTAATTTAATAACATCCCATAAGTCTCTAGGATGTCCACCACTTGGACGTCGATTATGCTGGCTATCCTGGAGTCCTAGATAAGTTTTATCTAGATTTTCTTCAATTCTCCCACCATTTTCATAGTAGTCTTGTCCAATTGAATCACTGCACCATTCTATGGGGTGGGATAGAATTCAAGCTTCTGGCATATTGATAAGGGCATGATGTTGCTCGAAGCTCCGAAGTATACTAAGCAGTTGTGTATGTTTTTACCTTGGATATTTAGGCCTAGTAGGAAGGGAGGATCTTCATTGTTTCCCTAGAAAACATCCACATTGGCATCCTCAAAAGAGACAGTCTTGGGTGGGCGATTGCCAACTTCCAGGTTTCCCAAGAGCTTCAGAAGAGACTTCTTCTACTCAAGATAGTTTAGCAAAACCTCCATCAGGATCATGGAGGTGGTGGTCTACTCTAACGCCTTTGTAAGGTTAAATCTTCCTCTCAAGAATTGGTGACTTCCCTCGGCCAGGTCTCTCACTTGGTTAGAGCTAGAGCCTTTTAGAGGGGCGGGCTGATCAATTGTATTATCCCAGGGAGGAGTGTCCCTGGTGGGAGGTGTAGGCATATAAGTTGGTCTTTTACTAGCCTAACTCTGAGTATTGTATGGAGTCTGTGGGTTTGTGAAGGCTTTAGCCTCAAAGGGTGGGATTGATTCATCAAAGAATCCTTGTAATTCAGATTCTTCTTCATCTTCCCTGGAATTTTTGAAGAAGATGGTCTCATAGGTGAAGGCAATGTGAGTTGACTCTTGCATAGGAGGCTCTGGAGGAGTAGCATCATGTGATTATTGTCTGTCTAGCTAGGAGATCATGATGACCTTCTCCAGTGTGGCATAGTTCACCTCATTATGGGAGCCTATATCATGCAATCTACACCAATTGGTCATGGGCTGGAAGTCCATGACCGGTGTGAAATGTGAGGGTCTAGCACCACTTTGATTGGCATTTTGGTTTGGAGGTGGACCTCTGATATTCACATTATTGTTCTATTGTTGTTGGTTGGGTCGAGGCCCATTGTTGAAGCTCCTTCCCCTGGCATGGTTGTTTCGTTGGCTGAAGAAAATATTCCCTCTCTAAGAATTAGAATTCTGGGGTGTGTAGGACCCCACCTTCAGTTGACCCATGTCCACATTCAAGGTAGACAACATTCACCGGAGGGACTCAACCTCGGTGGTCAACTGGTTATTTGCGTCATAGTGTGATAGTTGTTGTTGGTTTCCTAGGAAGGCAACAACATTCTCTAGAGTCAAGGGCAGCAATTCCCCAGCCGTGGATGACTAAAAGAAGGGCACTTCAGGCGGTTGTATCTAAGGTTGTTGTGCCTACTATGGTTGATTCCAAGGGAAGACTTCCAGACCTGGTATTGACTGAGTCTGTGATGGGTAAACGTACCGGGCCTACTGATCTATCGATGGTGGTGGGGGATTCATTTCCATCATGAGGGCACCCATTTCTAGATTGGGGTCATACCCCCCAGCATACACAGTTCTGTTGGGGATCATGTTGAAGGGTGTGCTCTGTCCAATCCCTCCTAGAGATTTGTTGAGACCACAGGATAATTCTAAGGCTAGGTTATAAACCTTTGCCAAAGTATCTCGGTCGCTTGTAGTGGTTGTTCTCTAGAGGAGAGTGGAAATGAAGGGGTCCATCACATTAAGATGTGTTTGTATGGTTACTTCTGGGGATGGAATAAAAGGGCCCGTGCACTACTTCAAGGTGCACTGGAACTAATGGTTGAATTCTGTGAGGGGATCATTGGGTTCCTTCCTGATAGAGATGAACTAGCTGTGGGACCAAGTTGGGTTCATGTGCACATGAAAGGTAGCCAAGAAGGCTTCCTCCATGTCCTGCCAACTATTGATGGAGTTGGCGGGAAGGTTTAGATACCAGTTCAGTTCATCCTACCCTAGGGACAGGGGAAACATCTGGGTGACAACATCTTCATGTTGGATTCGGTGTCGGTTCATGGCATCCTTGTATTCCTGTAAGTGTTCTTCTATGGTTCGTGAGCCTAGGTGCTCATATCATGGGCAAATCTTCTCCAGGTGTGAGGGTAAGTCATTGATTTCACCTGAAAAGGTTCCCATATGGGACTCGATGTTACCAAAATATGCAGCCATTAGGGGAACTAGATTTTGAGTAGCTTGAGTGCTGGATCTCAGGATTGTCTGAGAAGTTTGGATATTCTACCATGTAATAGACATCCAGACAATAGTGGCTGGCATAGTTTTGGGGGTCCATTTCTTTTGAGTAGAAGGCTCGAGTTTGACAAACCTTCCAGGGCTTGGGGCTGACCTAAGGATCCTCTCAAATTTTTCTGGGGAGAAAGACCCAATCCCACTGAAGGCTTGACTCCTAAAACTATGGCTTGGGGAACCCTCAAAAGATGTAAAATTGGAATCTCAAGATGGGGACAAGTTCATGCCCTCCTTCTTGTGCCAGTTTCTATTGACAGGACTTTGGTAACTAGGTCTGCCAATAGTCATAAGTTGTCACCGGGTACTGGGGTACCAGCCAACTTCTCCTACAAAGGTAATCTGGGGAAATGAGATTCCCCAGGCCTCTAAGCACCTAGGTGTCGGGTCTTGATGGCGTGGGGCTCAGTTGGGAGAAGTGACTATTTTTGAGGGGGATAGCTGGTTTCTTCAACTCCTTCTCTCCGGGGATTCAGGAAGGTGGGGTTTCTCCAAGCATTCTACACTTAGAAAATAAATCAAAAAAGATCCTACAGGGTTAGAAGTATTCCATCTACTTATAGTTATGTTTAAACATTCAATACATCAATAATGCTTTGATAAATACACTAAATACTGACAAAATACATAACCATTAGTTCATATTTGATCAGTAGCAAAAGGGAGGGAGGTCGTTAATCTACTTAAAATATTAGAGTAGAAAACATGAAGAATATTAAATATAAAATACCGTTAACTTAGAAGATCAAGTGTCAACAACATCATTGCAAGAACCATCTCTTCTTCATTAACATTCCTTCCAGCAAGCACTGGTGTGTGGTACAATGGCGGCTCCAAGGGAGCATCTAACTACCAAAAGCTGAAAGACCAAGGAGAATTGAGCTCTGCAACTAGAATAAAAATACTACTTCTCTATTACTATGGACTACAAAATCATCAATTTTTCTGACCCTTGGAAAAGGGCCAAACTTACTATTTATACATATTTACATCTAACCCTATTTTACATTACACTATACAATAGAATATATTATCTGGTGGCCGTTACTACCTGTGCCACTCTACAAAAGACCTTGAGATGGAATAGGCCTGACATGTCAGAAGAATGAGACAAGAAGGTGGAGTGGAAGAATCAGCCTCGGGAAGAGAGCCAAGAAAGAGAAGGAAAAAATCTAATCCCCCTAGGGATCGAGGCTACATGCCTCATAAATGTGAAATGCGGCGCCCTGTCTCCAATGTGCCAGGTGTATATCTGAAGCGGCGCCTTGAGATGACCATCTGTCAGAAGACCAACTATTGATCTGACATGCCATGATGTATCCAACTACCCTTTGACAATTTTTTATTAACCACTTTTCAAAGTGAAAGGTCAGCCTCGGGGACCAGAACATAGGTCACTCGAAAGAATACAAAATTTAGGATCCAGGACTCTGGGATCCGGGAGCTTACGTTTCGAAAGAATAAAGAATACCCAATGTTTGGTTTTATCTGACCCCTGGAGAAACTTTATTGTTTCTTGTTATCGTTGAAGGTCTGGAGGAGGTAGGAGATTCCATCCTCATCAATCTCTTTGAGGCTAGACCATCGGTATTTGGCCACCTGGATCTGTTCTCCTAGTTCTAGAACATTCCTCTTGAATTCATCGGCCATTTTTTCTGCATCATGACCACTAAGGATCATGCGAGTCAGCCTCTCCATTTTAGTTCCATCCACTCCCTTCGGGGATTGGTATCTTGACTCCATTAATTCATCAAACTTCCCCAAAATGTATTCCTCCAGCATGCATGTGTCAATGCTGAATGGGTCAGCTCTAGAGACCTTTGTGACAAATGCCTTGTACAAATTTGAAGAATACTAGACCAAGTTGATTTTATCATACAGAACCCCTACCAGTTTCTTGAGCACCTCGAATGTGAGGTTAATTCTGGAGTGTTGGGTTTTCATAAAATTGAATGATTCATCTACTAGAATCCCAGATTTAGTGACCATTTCCTCTCTAAGGCTGAGGAGTTCTTCAAGTTCTACCTTCCATGCTTCATAATTTTCTATATCACCTTCCCATAGGTTGATAATAATTTCTGCCTAATGTAGAAAGTGTCAGGCCGTATACAAGTCTGGGAGGGTGGATACCAAGAAGCGCCAGGTGTTTCCTATCTGTAGAGCGACCCACTCATCGACTGCTTGGGCCTTCTTATTCATTGCTCACAGGGAGTCTATGTTGCTCTTTGGTAATGGCACATACCATGTGGAGGCTTTCAGAGGAATGGCACTGACAGGTCAGTCCAGCTCAATTAGCAATCCCGTAAGGTTTGTAGTCTTCTCCTTTTCTGCTTTAAGCCTTTTAGCCTTCTTTTCATATCGGGCCTCCATGGCTCTAGTCGCCTCTTTCAACAGGTTCACTTCACCCTATTTTCCTCTTTTTCCAAATGATATCTCTATGATATCATAAGCTTTGGCTTCGGCGGTTGCCTCATCAGCATCTAGGGGAGGTGTTTCCACAACTGCAACTGTTTCTCTACCTGGCCCAGTTCAAAGAGTGTGAACCATCCAAGCTTTCTTGGCCTTTGGTGGATTGAGGACCTGAGCCATCATCTTGGCTAGGGAGAGATGAGCTCTAGGGGTGGATGGAGCCTTTCTTTTCTTTCTTTCAACCAACCACTAAGGTGGGAGTGGTGGCTTATTTGCCAAAGTCTATTCTTTAAGTTCTTCCCCTATATCTTGTTGCTGCTGCTCCTTAGTGGTGTGAGTCTCACCCGGTTCCTTCTCTTCATCTTGGGCTTCATCGCCAACATTTTCTCTGGTGACATTTATTTCATCTATCTTGTCCTCTACATATTTTGTTTCATCTAGGCCCTCATTGGTTGTCCTAGGGGTTTCTTCCTGTTGTCGCTCTTCTTGTTCCTCGGCCTCTGTCACTGAGATTTCTTCTTCCATTGGTACATCCTTGGGAAATGGGGGAGGTATCGGGCCAAGATTTAATGTTTGAGCCATATTTATTACCTGCCCAAAGGTCTCTCTAGGGACTGGAACTTGGAACACAGTGGCTAAGGTTACGGTTGCTCCCATAGGTCTGGTTCCCTCAGCATATGCCATTTGTTCACTCTTCTTCTGTTGGCCCACTCCCATATTTTGTATCTTTGGGACCTTGAAGGTGATCTCCTACTCTATTTCCTTCTCTTCTTGTATCTACTCTTCCTACTCTTAGGCAGGTTCTTGTTCCAGAGCCTCTTCTTGCACTGGGACTTCAGCTTCTATTTTTCTCGATGTCCCCCTACAGATTCCCAAACTCATTGGTTGCAAAAACATCATCGAACTCATCCTATGGGGGAGGATTGGTAGGCACATCAGTAGGCTCTAGTTTTCTCTCTGGTTCTGGGGAATCAAAAGAAATAATCTCAACTTTTGGGATCTGGGGCATCCCCAGATCTGGCTCTACCTTAGGCTTTTGGTTAAGCCTCTTCTTTCTCCTAGTAACTAAGGGAGGCCCCGCATCCCTTATTATTTCTTGCTCTACTGGATCCACCCCTATTACCTTAACCATCAAGGCTTCTAGTGAAGGGAAGGAGGGAGGATGAATTGGTCTGGCCATAAGTATCAGAGTAGCCAACCGCGTGATCAAATTCTCCTGCATTTTCTGGGAGGCTTCTACTGAGTATTTTATTTGTTCTTTAATGGGGACTTCTCATGAGGTTGGAGTTGTTTCTATTCCTTTTCCTTTATCTACTCCCTATGACGAAGTCCCAGCCTTCGGGGTTAACTTTGGCATCAGCTGGGCTACCCGGTGGCCACTCCTAGGGCACACCTTTTTGAAATAGAGGTGGCTACATTCCACTATATTGTGAGTAAACTCTTTAATTGTGGGCCCTTCTTGGGCATCCCAATTCACCAGTGGAAGGACCAGTTTGTCGATCCCCTTTGCCTTGTACTGGGGATCTACCATGGAGCCAATGTCTGAGAAGTCTTTCAAGAATCTCCAAAGCTTCAATCTTTCCATCATTCCTATGGTCATTCTGACATAATGCCACCCCCGGACTTCCACATCATCTTGAAAATCTTCCCATAAGTCCTCCCTGTGATATTGACGAGGCTCTGATGCCCAGGGAAGTGTCATTGCAATCTTGCCATGCAGATCAAAATATTTCTGCGCTAAGTAAAATTCCGCTAGGTTATAGCATTTAAGTTCATTATCAACTTCTTTAGCGGCGGCCGGACTGCATGAATAGTTCCCACAAGTGATTGGGAATGCAATATTTGTTACCTTCTTCAAGGCATAGAATTCATGCAACTCCATTATCTTCCTACAATACTCCAAGAGAATTATCTTGTCCCCGCAATGTTTGGGCAACAAGTAGGGTCTCCCAGAGAAGCCGATCACCCTTATGTATGTATGTATATTTTTGAAACTGGATGTAGTAATGTCCATAAATCTAGACCAAATTTATCACCTCTATAGATAGGCGGTATTCTACATCCCGAGTAGGTGTAAGTAGGTGGTAGTAAACGAAGGCATCGTTTACCCAGAAAAAGCTGGGGAAGCTAGCCTCCCATTGAATCTATGGGAAATGGTCCCAAGGGGCCTTCTGGCCCGGGCCAATCCTGAGTATGCCCTCTGTGAGTAACCCATTCGTGTGGGGCTATTGTTGTGCCCAGCCCAGAGAACATAGGAAGTCATATAAAACTTCTTCTTCTTGGCTAATTGAAGGAACTAGGAGTCTCTATGGTTTGAGATTATGGCAGCCCAGTCAAAATATTCCTCGCCCGTGCTGATACCTAGGAAAAAGTAATACATCCACCCAAAAAACTCTCGGGCATGTTTTTTCCCGAAGACTTGACATAGTGCTATCATCCCCATCTGGATGCTTTCCTTAAATTCAGCCTTGGGGATTTCTAGCTTCATCCTCTTGGGATCCCTCTTTTGGGTCTTGAGCCAATGATTGTTCATATATATATGGGCTACCTCTTCCAACTTAGTGAATTGGGCTAAGGCATCAGACTGGGTGACTACGACTGGTTTGTCAAATTAGGGGATACCCAAGCCCCTCTGAAATGTATCAGGGTTGAGGGACACCATGGGAGTAGGATACCCTATTGTCTCTGGGGCTGCAAGCATAACAGCCCGGACAGATGTGTTGTAGTGCACTGTAAGTTTAAGAATTAGCTCTGGTGACTACACCGAGCATGGGAAGCAAGCTTCCTTAAGGATCCAGGAATTCTCGATTTGAATGGCCAATGGATCTCCGGCCTGTCATTGAATATACATAATCTTTACCAAGGCCTGCATTTCAGGCCACGTCCCGAGGCTAGTGTCGGTAATGAACTGGACTTTGGACTCAATCTTTGAGCCCATGATAACCCTGTGTTTTACATATTTTAGGCTCATAGGCAGTTTCTTCAGGGCCTTCTCCATCTTGGATCTAATTGCCACCCTAGTAACAGCCGTAGAAGGTAGTTGCAGACTTCCGAGTGGTGAGGATGCGGAAGCCTTAGACATATTTGAAAGTTTGTTGTTCCATAAACTTGCAAGGCACAACAATTGTCAGAATGTATAAATAAATACAAACTCTTGGGTCTGGAGATCTTACCATCATGGCGCTTTCTTCACCTGAAAATTTAACTTAGTTTAAAAACTCCAGAAAGCATATATAATTATTGTGAACTTAGAAATTTAACTAACTATCTAGGTCTAGGGGTTTTATCACACTCAGCAAGAGAAGGACACAGGATGGGTGATGGCAAGAGACCTGGAGCCCGGGGAAGTAACCGTTGGAAGGTGTGCACAAAAAGCAAGCTGTTAGACCCACATGGGTGTCATGTAGGTGAGCAATAAATAGGAGTTATGCTGATGGTGGAAAAACCAACTATCTAAATGCGTGAAAAGCGAAGGCCACTTGGACAAATTTAAATGCGCACATGGGACATAAATGAAAGACAGGCTGGTTTACAAAGGAGAGATAAAACCACTTGGTTGAAAGCAGTTGAGAGCCGAGTTTCAACCAGGTGGTATTCTGCACAGAGCGAGCTCGCAACTCAAAACTAGAAACAACGTAGCATGGCGAGCTTGCTAGACTACTAGGCAGAATACACACACTGTATACACCAAAGCTGAAGAGTATATACATGAAGACCGAAAGGATACACAATAATATACATCAAATGTACACATATACACAACGTAGAGAAGACATTTACTAAAATAGAGAATGCATAGAATATTTACAACTTCTACTCCACTTACAGACTAGATTACATCTGCATAGAGGGTGGACAACCCTCTGGCAGAGCTGACCCACCAATGGATGGCGAACTAGAAAGAAACACAAGACAAAACAACAAAATGAAACAACGCAAAACCAAACAAAACTAGAAAGCAGGAAAGCTGAGCGGAAAGAAGGCACCAACCTAAAAATAAAGAAGGGAAAGGAAAGGGGACCACCGTGAATTCTCTGCAATAGCTTCCACCATTAGTTGATCACCACTTACCACTACAAACCACTCGCAAATGCTCAGACCAGCTTGGAATAGTTAGCACTGGATTATTGCTAAATCGCTATAAATCGCTCTTAAATTGCTCAAGTGTTTAATCGCGATAAATGTGAAAATGACAGGTAACTTCTATTTATACCCATGGTAAAAGAAAGTCACCTTCCCTTCCACAAACTCTAAACATGTATGCATCCTAAAATGGTTGCCTAGACCTTGGGCCCCATTTTATTATTTTATCAATTTATCGAATTTCCTGAATCAATGATTTGCAACATTTTCAATTCAAATCAATTTCCTTGATCAAATTGTAATTAATTCAATTATTCAATTATGTCAATATTTCTTAAGGTTTGATCATTTTTATTTAATTAAAAGATTTAATCTCCCTTTTAATTAAATGAAATTCCTATTATTTAATTAAAATATTTAATCTCCTTTTTAATTAAATAAAATTCCTCTTATTTAATTAAATTCAATTTCTCCCATTCAATTAAATAAAATTCATCTAATTTATTTAATTGGAAGAAAACCCCTCTTTTAATTAAATAAATAAAAATCCCCACTTAAAGCACTTTAATTGATGAAAACAACAATAAATTAAATTAAATTAAATAAAAATCACTTTTTCATCACATCTTCCTAAGTGTTGGGTTTTTGCCTCTTAATCTCAACCATTGATCAATTCTTTTTGCCTCTTAATCTCAACTGTTCACTTTCCTATATAAGGAAATCTCTCCTTCTCATTTGATAAGAAATCAATCAATCAATCATCAATCAACCAATCAATCATCAATCATCTTTTTCATAGTATTGTTATGCTGCAGGTTTGGAGAGCAATGTTGGAGGAGGATTTGAGCACTTAAGCTTGGATATTGCAACTTCTCTATCTTCTTGTCTTCTTCTTATTTTTGTATTCATGGCTACTCATGTAGATTAGATTCATGTTTATTTTCATAGATTAGATTTGCATTTGTATTTCCTTTCATAGATTAATCATGCATTGTTATCATTTAGATTAATTTCCTTTCATGCATTGTTATCATATAGAGTAGATCTAATTTTCATGCATTTGAATCTCTCATTTCATGGTGTACTTACATAGGCACTAACTAGGTTAATCTGAGGGCCTTTATTTCAAACCTTTGCACTCCATGACTAGAGAGCTATGGATCGATATTTGAGGCCTCATTCTTGAGCAAACTTGGATGGAATGATTCATAGAAGTGTGTCAACACTTTAGCACATATTTTTGGCGCCCACCGTGGGGCATGATGCTCCTAATTTTCCTCCATTTTATTAAGATCTCATATTTTCTAATCTTTACATGGTTATTTTATTGAAGTTTTTCAAGCCTAACCCTTGTGCAGATTTGCTTGGAGATGAAAACCCTAGATTTTCAAAAATTTGATCATATCTTGTAAAAGGCTTGGATTTTTAGTCTAAAATTGTTTTTACAGGTTGATGACATATCAAAGAAGCTCCAGTAAAAAATTTAGAATTTTCTAAGGTATTGTGAATTTTGTTATAATTTTTTCTTTATTTTTCATAAAATCTTAATTTTTGGTGTAAATTAGTGAATATTTCAGAAATTTTTACATTTTTTGAAAGGTCTTTAAATTCTACAGGGGGTTCATTCTTTGATTTTTAAATTTGGATGCAATATTATAGCTCATTTGGTCAATTTATGAAAAATGGTCTATTTTGGGAAAATGGCTCCCTAGGGCACAAATGAAAAGATATTTTTAAAATTCTGACATTTTTGGAAAGCTCTTTATTTTTTAATAGGGGTCTCTTTTCTTTATTTATGGTTTGGGATCTGAATTCATAGCAAACAAATTAGATTTTGTTGACTAGGTTAAAAATCAAAATTAAAAAAAGGGTATTTAATGATTAGCTTGCGCTTATTTTTCACATGGTTCAATGCATGATGTGAGTTGTCATTTGGATTATTTTCTGGTTATTATTTCTTCTAACAATTTATTTTTAGATCTAACCCTAGGGTTTGATATAAGTCGAATATACATTATATATCTTGTTTGCTTGTTTGCTTGTCTTGCTTGTCTTTCTTGTTGGAGAGTTCATGAGGATTGCTTGGACTTGCTTCGATAAACAACAAAATGATTTGTGTTGCATTGGATTTGAGGTATTTTTTTGATCTCTATAACATTTGAATTTTGGGAATTAAAAGGAACATCTCATGTGTTTAGCTTTAGTGTTTCTTGCTTTCATAGATCACATTTCCAAATTGGTGCTCTAAAATGGACCTAGATTTGCTTTCTTGCATATATGTTTCACATAGTAATTAGACCCTATGAACACTATTTGTGGAAATTTTGAGAGAGTGGGCTTCATTCGCTTGTTTTACATGTGAAGCTCTTCTTGACGATAGTTCCCCTTGTAGGTAGGGAAGGATTTTGTTTTCATCTCATTGGTCAACTTGGTTTGGACTTCAACTTTTGGCAATACTTTCTCTCTTTGGGAGATTGGTGTCATTTGTTGTTGTGTGAGCCTTGAATG
>MU227568.1:2817789-2831978 GCA_018584345.1 Thuja plicata
TCAATACAAGAAAAAGAAGCAATACAAGAATCCATCTAAAAAAGAAGATCACCATGTCTCCTCTAATTGACATGGGGGCATAAAGTCAAAAGAGATATCTAAGAAGAAAATTACAAGACAAGTATGGATTCCAAAATCCATCATTGAAGATATTCTCTCTAAATCATCAAAAAGAAATGAAAAGCCTAGGACTATATGGATTCAAAAGTCTCTCTTGAAAGAGTATCATGTTGATAAATAAGTGAAGTTGACATTCAAGCTTTCAAAGGCTTCCACTTCATCTTCTTCCAAAAATATTCTTTCATTCCATGCGCCTAAACCGCAACCTCTATTATCCATTCACCATATTCCTTCAAGTATTCCTTCATTCACATTTCTTCCATTATCTCACCACCCTTAAAGGTGTGTATTGACATTGATCTTTCCTTCCTTTCCATCTACCCTTTCACAATCCTTCCATTCACTATCCTTCTACCTTCTATCCTTTTTCCTCATTTGTCTATTCCTCCTCTCTTCCAACCTCACTCGCTTTGCATAAAACCTTATCCTCTATTGTCCTATTTAATCTTCCTTTCCCTATAGGCATCTTTGAGAATATCATTTTGGATCCTTGCTATATCATGGTTTATCCTTTCAAGGAGCATTATCTAAAAATCTTACCTTCTTCCAAAAAATTCAAAAATTCAAAAAAATTAAAAAAAATTAAAAAAATAAATATTAAAAAAGAAAAGAAAGAAAAAAAAATAATAATAATAATAAAGAGAAATAATTTCATCCTATGGTGAAAACCACTCCCTTGTGGCGCCTTGGATAAGTACCGTGATGAAAACCTGGCAATCAGGCATCATGCATAGTTCTTCTACATCTTTCATCCATTCTGTATTCTCTCTTTGATCTTGACAATGTTGATCTATACACAAACATTTGGGCTATCTTGTGAGCTATCTTATGATGATCATGCTTCCATTCCTTTCATGTTTAGCCTTCATATCTATCTTCCTCCTTTCATTTTCACCTTTTGCTATCATTTTCCCCTTTGGTCTTGATTTAATAGAAAAAAAAGAGTAAAACATGGCGCTATGAAGCCTCTTGACATGTCTACTCCTTTGGACTGTATCCTTTCCTGCTCTTGTATTATGATTTTGTGACTTATCCTATGTTGGCCTTTCATTCTTGTCCAAATGTGCTTTACATGATGTTTCTTTCTTTTCCTTATCTTGGGTACTCTTGAGGAGTTTGCCTTTGAGGATTTATTCCCTTCATTCTTCCCTTCATTCTCCTTCATTCTATTGTCTTTCATCTCTTCCACCAACTTGCTAATCCCTCCTATCCTCCACCTTGCTAAAAAAATTGGGACTACACAGTGTGATCTTGCTTGGGAGTTTGATGCCCATTCTATCTGGGGGCATCCTTTGTACATAATTATTGATCTTGAAAAAATCTAAAAAATGATATACTGTCCAAAATTCTAAAAATCAGAAAATATCCTGAAAAAATGATCATCTTAGTGAAAACCTAGCAATAGGCGCTTTGATGTATCTTCAAAAAAATTATATATTCCAAAAATTCAAAAAAATCAAAAATTCAAAGATTAAAAAAAAATAGAAAAATTGCCTTGTGAAAACCTAGAAATAGGTGCCTTGGTAGCAAAAATTTAAAAAAATTATGAAAAGTCCTGAAAAAAGAAGAAAAAAAAATTAAAAAAATAAAAGAGAAAAAATTGTAACAAAATCTGAGTGGTGAAAACCTGGAAATGGGCGCTACTTGAGGCTTTTGCTTCTTTATTTCTTAGCGCGTGTCCTCGACACTTAGCCTTTCTCCATCATGCTTTGTCCTTGTTACCTTGGTTAGAAATTGGTCTTTGTCTTTGTCTTGGGGGCATAACTATGTTAGCTTTGGTCTCTTGGATGTGTTAGTCTTTAGGACACCTCACAAATGGTGTTTTTCAACACCACGTCAACTGTATTTTTTAATGCAACCCCTAACATCGAGTGTTTTTCAACACTTATCAGTTTGGTCTTACCCCATTTTGCCATGTGGTCTTACCTACTTACAAGCATTCAATCCTTATCCTTGGAACTCAGTATCAAGTAACACACTTAAATTTTTAAACACAACACTTAATGCTTGAGCTATGTCATGATCTTTTCTTTATGTGCTGAGTGTTATTGATTTTCATTGAGTGTCCTTGTCTAATAAGTCTCTCTATGATGCATATCTAGAGGACTTGGGGCATGGGGAATGTTTTTATTTGCTTCCTTCTTTATGCTTCACTATTTTTGCACAACTATTCTGCTGGTCATCCTGGCCTCTATGCCTTGATGCGAGCATGGTTTTGCTATATTAAATTGGGTAAGCTAACATCACAGTCATCTTGACCTTTATGTCTTTGATGCTTATGTTATAATCTTTCCACATTTCAAATCCGATATCCATCACATTCATATCTTCATAGTTGCACTCGTGACTAGTAATGGTTGTGTGATGTTTCCGATATAAATCACATTCATATCTTCATGGTTGCACTTGTGACTAGTGATGATTGTGTGATTTTCTGATTTCCATTAATAATGGCCCAATGATGAAAATAAGTTCCTTAACATTCTCTAATGAATGATGAACACAAGATCCTATGTTTGTTTCTCTATTGCAAGTACACCTTTGCATTTTCATGTAGCTTGTATTGTTAGACTTCATGTTAGTTTGCATTTTAGGCTTCAATATGAGTTTGAGAGGGTTTCCTTCATCTTTCTTGCAGACTTTTAATCAACTATGATCATGTTTGATCTTCATTTCCTTATCTTCTTTCATGATCTCAATCAAAATTTTCTATCTTAAACAGTTGATTGATTTTGGGGCATTCTCTTTCTTGAGGCAAGTTTCTCTTTCTTCTCTCCATTTCTTTCCACTTCTTCCAAACTTCTATCTTCCATTTTCTTTCACCCCACTTCTTCTTCTTCTTCTTCTTCTTCTTCTTCTTCTTTTCTTCTAATTCAATCTTGGGGCATAATCTTTCATGCTTGATCTACCTTGATTCTGTGATCTTTATATCTTTCATCTTACATCAAGAACCTTATCTTTAGTTTGGTTTGATCAAATTTATCAATTTCTTGTTTCTCCTCTATCTCATTTCAATTTTGATCACGAGGGGGCAGTACCTATCAAAATTCAATCTTTGATTCAGCTTTATCAATTATATCAGTCTTGCTTGAGATTCTTATCTCTAACATGTCAATTACTTATTTCAGTGTTGACTTTGTCTTCTTCAATTGTGTTTATTTTTGTCCTGATGTGTTCCCGATTCAACCACACGTCTGGGTTGTTTTGTGATCCCATTTCGACCTCACACTTCAACTACATTCTTTGACTACATGTGTTCCCGTGTCGACCACACATTTGTCAAAGAGGGCCAAATGTATGCATCCTAAAATGGTCGCCTAGACTTTGCGCCCCATTTTATTATTTTATCATTTTATCAATTTATCAAATTTCCTAAATCAATGATTTGCAACATTTTCAATTCAAATCAATTTCCTTGATCAAATTATAATTAATTCAATTATTCAATTATTTCAATATTTCCTAAGGTTTGATCATTTTTATTTAATTAAAAGATTTAATCTCCCTTTTAATTAAATAAAATTTCTCTTACTTAATTAAAAGATTTAATCTCCCTTTTAATTAAATAAAATTCCTCTTATTTAATTAAAAGATTTAATCTCCCTTTTAATTAAATGAAATTCCTCTTATTTAATTAAAAGATTTAATCTCTTTTTTAATTAAATAAAATTCCTATTATTTAATTAAATTCAATTTCTCCCATTTAATTAAATAAAATTCTTCTAATTTATTTAATTAGAAGAAAACCCCTCTTTTAATTAAATAAATAAAAATCCCCACTTAAAGCACTTTAATTGATGAAAATGGCAATAAATTAA
Source organism: Thuja plicata (assembly GCA_018584345.1). Classification (NCBI taxonomy): domain Eukaryota; kingdom Viridiplantae; phylum Streptophyta; class Pinopsida; order Cupressales; family Cupressaceae; genus Thuja; species Thuja plicata. The sequence continues at coordinate 2,821,728 of MU227568.1, forward strand.
ATTAAATAAAAAACCCTTTTTCATCACATCTTCCTAAGTGGTGGGTTTTTGCCTCTTAATCTCAACCATTGATCAATTTTTTTTGTCTCTTAATCTCAACCGTTCACTTTTCTATATAAGAAAATCTCTCATTGTCATTTGATAATAAATCAATCAATCAATCATCAATCATCTTTTTCGTAGTATTGTTATGCTGCAGGTTTGGAGAGCAATTTTGGAGGAGGATTTGAGCACTTAAGCTTGGATATTGCAACTTCTCTATCTTCTTGTCTTCTTCTTCTTGTATTCATGGCTACTCATGTAGATTAGATTCATGTTTATTTTCATAGATTAGATTTTCATTTGTATTTCCTTTCATAGATTAATCATGCATTGTTATCATTTAGAGTAGATCTAATTTTCATGCATTTGAATCTCTCATTTCACGGTGTACTTGCATAGGCACTAACTAGGTCAATCTGAGGGCCTTTATTTCAAACCTTTGCACTCCATGACTAGAGAGCTATGGATCAATATTTAAGGCCTCATTATTGAGAAACCTTGGATGGAATGATTCATAGAAGTGTGTCAACATTATCACTTGGAATAGTTAGCACTAAATTATCGCTAAATCGCTATATATCACTCTTAAATCACTCTTAAATAACTCAAGTGTTTAATCGTAGTAAATGTGAAAATGACAGATAACTTCTATTTATACCCGCAATAAAAGCAAGTCACCTTCCCTTCCACAAACTCTGGACAGACAGACCTCTGGACTCCAGGCCCGGGGATTCCATGCAATGATACCATCTTAAGAAAAGAAGTCATTGTGGCGAAGAATCCCAGAGTGCAGAATCCAGCTCCCAAAAAAGAATGACCAACTCCGGGATCGGGTCCCGGAGACACGAGAGACAAACAAAACAAAAATAACACCACAGGGAAGAAAGCCCCGGAGAAGGAAAACAAAGAAAAAAACAAAGAAAAGACAAGGCAAGAACCCAAAAGCAGAAAGAAAAAAGGGGGACCCAATATTTTGCACACAAAATTTAGGGACGGGGATGCAGGGCATAACACATTCCTTCCAAGGTCTTTCAATGACCCTAGTGTACCTCCATGAATTTTCCCTTGACCTTGGTGCTCCTGCACCAACATACAAGTTATCATTTTCTCTTTCATTTGCCTACTCTAACAATATTGAAGAATATGAGGCTTTATTAATAGGACTGAGATTATCTTCAAGACACAAGATTAGGTGTATTAGGGTCATTGGGGAGTCTGAGTTGTTTATCTCTAACATAAGATCCAAATATGCTTCAAATAATTAGAGATTAAAACAGTATAGGAATGTTGTTTTGGATGAAATTGAAAAGTTTGATGTATTTAGCATTGATTTGATGGACATGAGTCAGAAAAAGTTGGTAGACCTACTAGCTAATATTACCTTGAGGCCTGAAGATATTACTTTTGTAGGGATCTCTGAAATAGAGGTTCAAACTAGACCATCCATTCCAAATAATGCTTAAAGTTGGCACATTTTTTATGATGACATGGATATTTTGAGATTCCTATCTTGTGAATCAGACTTTGGTGAGAAAGAGATGGATATTAGTGGTTTTGTGGAGACCTTGGATGGGAAAGACAATATTATTGGAAGGGAGGTTCTCCAATTAAAATTCAATAAGGTACCCAAAGGTATGGTTGTGCTTGAGAGAGCCTTTGATAACAAAGAAAACCCTTTGTCTGCAAGCACGGTGAGAAAACCTAATGATTTGGAGGAGATAAACTTGGGAACAGACCAAGATCCTAAAAAGGTATATATTGGTAAGAAGTTGTCCCCCAAGTTTAGAAATTCATTGGTAGATCTTCTCAGAAAATATAGACATGTTTTTGCATGGTCTTAGGACGATTTGAAGAATATAGAGAAGATCTTTTCCAGCATAAGATTCCATTAAAAGAAGGCACTAAGCCTTTCAGATAGAATTTGAGACCTATCAATCCCACTCTAGCACCCAAGATAGAAGATTAATTAAATAAGATGAGGGATGATGGAATTATAAAGCCTATAAGGCATTCAATATGGGTATCCAATTTGGTATCAGTCAAAAATAAAAATGAAGATATCAGACTATGAGTAGACTTTAGAAATTTAAATATTAAATCTTTGAATGACAATTATGGATTGCCCTACATGGAAGAAATGTTTCAAAGAGTCACTGGGTCTTAATTAATGTTCATTTTGGATGGATTTTTGGGGTATAACCAGGTCAAGGTTAAGGAATCTGAACAGCTCAATACTACATTTAGCACACCCTGAGGAACTTATGTCTATGTCAAGATGCCCTTTGGCTTGACAAATGCTGTATCTATTTTCCAAAGAGCTATGGATGTGGCATTTGTAGATTTTATAAACAAGTTTTTGGAAGTCTATCAAGATGATCTTACTGCTTACTCAGAAAAATAAGATCAATACTATGATCATCTTGAAAAGATCTTTGTAAGAGCACTAGAGTATGGGGTTTCCTTTAACCCAAAGAAGTGTTTTTTTTGGGTAATAGAGGGAAATATTTTAGGACACATTGTTTCTAAAGATGGAGTTAGAATTGACCTTGAAAGGGTGAGTGAAACTGATAAAGTCCCTCAGCCCAAGAATGTCAAGGGAATTTAGTCCTTCTTTAGACAAGTGAACTTTTTGGGGAGGTTTGTTACAAACTTTGTAGAGACTAGTTTTCCAATCTCAAAGATGATGAAGAAAGGAGACAAAGTGGAATGGACTCAAGAAGCATGTAAGGCTTTCTCAGACATCAAGTAGGCTATTAAATATGCTCCTATTATGAGAACCTCTATTTATACCAAGCCACTTCAATTTTTCTCCTTTGCTTCTTAGAATATTATTCTTGCAGTATTATTGTAGAAGAATCTAGAAGGCTATGAACAACCTATTTCTTTTTTTTAGTAAGTATTTGCAGGCAACAGAGAGGAAATATGATATTATGGAAAAAAAAATCCTATGCTTTGGTCAAGGATTTTAAAGCATTTAGATTCTATTTGGTAGGAGAAACCACAATTGCTTATGTGCCAAGTGTTGTTGTGAAAGACATCTTAGTTCAACAAGAGGTCTCAGGGAGGAGGTGCAGATGGATCAACAAGATCCAAGATTTCAATATAGACATCCATATTACTAAGTTGGTAAGAGGTCTAGGGCTTGCTATGCTCATGGCTCAAATAAATTTAGATGCAAATCACATTGATATGCTAGAAGAGGAGCAGAGACTTTATATTTGTGATATGGATTGTTCTGATTGGTACAAAGACATCATTGGGTACTTGCAGAAGATGAATTTTCCCCCTGACATGAATGATAATAAAAAGAGAACACTCAAGTTGCATGATCTGAAGTATGAAATAATTCAAGGACAACTATGGTGGAGGAGAAATGAAGGAGTATTTCTCAAGTGTGTAGATCATGATAGATCTAAGGATCTCTTAAAACAAATGCATGATGGTGAATGTGGTGGCCATTACATGACTAAGACTACTACCCATAAGATTATCAGATCTTGTTTTTGGTGGCCAAAAATTTTCAAGGATGCTATCGATATGTTTGAAAATATGATGATTTTCAGAGATTTTTAGGCAAGCTAAAGTTTGATGGGAATCTTCCTTTGAAACCTATTGTAGTTGATGCACCTTCTCATAAATGGGGGATGGATTTCATTGGTGAAATCCCTAATAGATCCTAGTGGCAATTGATTACTTCACTAAGTGGGTGGAAGCAATTCCCACTAAAAGAGCCACTAGCAAGATTGTGACTGATTTTATAATGAAAAATATACTGACTAGATTTGGTTGTCCAAAAACCATTATAGTGGACAGTATTATGTGCTTTAGATCACAAGAGTTTAGTGATTTTTTTCCACAATATGGGATTTAGACTTCTTATTCTTCCCCAAATCACCCTCAAGGCAATGGTCAAGCTAAGTCTAGTAACAAGAGCCTGATAAATATTATCAAGAGAGTGTTGGATGCAATAAAAAGGGCCTAGGATTCAAAATTGCAGCTTTCTCTATGGGAAGATAGAGTAACAGTAAAAAAAGAAATTGGATGTGCACCTTTTGACTTAGTTTATGGTATTCATGCCAGATTACCCCAAAATAATTTATTGCAGATGTATAGATTTTTCCAAACTTATGATGATGAGTTGAATAATGATATGAGAATTAGATTGGAGCATTTGATACAAATTGATGATTCGAGAAGGGAATCACATGATAGGAATATCAAACTGCAATTACAGTGTAAAGATTTGTTTGACAAATGAACCACTGCTAGGAAGTTCGAGCCTGATGATATGGTTTTGATGTGGAATGCTAGAATAGAGGAAAAATGGAAACATGACAAATTTGATCATATTTGGTTAGGCCCATACATAATTCATGGCAGGTGGGGTTCTGATTCATACATGTTAAAGGACTTAACTAGAAATATTCTAGAATTGTCGGTTCATGGACAATTCCTGAAGTTTTACTTTTCTTGAAGTATCCAAAATCCATGAACAGGTTTGTCTGTATATATTTTTATTTCTATTTTTTTTTGTTATTTAGGTTTCTTTTCCACTTGGTGGTCTACTTTATCCTAGAGAATCCTAAATCCTTGTCATGCATGCAAGAGGCATGCATCCCTAGACGGAGCCACTGCTAACACTCTCAAATTTTTTATGGTTCCAATCTCTTTCCTCTTGTCTCTGCAATAATTTCTTGCCTCTGGCTGAAACCCTAAGTCTTTTTGTGTCAAAATTTGGCTAAAACCCTAAACCCTTCAAGACTTGTTATATTTTCATGTTATCTTTTTGAGCCACTTAAGTCTCAGATAATCTCATGTGCACTTTATCATGTTTAGTCTACCTCTTAGTTGCATAACAAAAACTAAATATTCCTTTTCTTCTAGTGACTTGGTGCGGGCTTATATCTCTTAATCTCCAAACAAGATGAAATATTCTCTTTCTATTTTGAGATTAAACATGCATTATTGATCATGATCTAATACCGTGGATTGCACATGATCTCAAAGTAAACCATGAGTCAATATTTTCTTTCAACGATTTAGATATTTAGTTGGTCACAAGATCTTCAGATACACCTAGAGTCATGAAAAGGTTTTGCATTTTTCTTGGTCGTGAGATCTCTAGATGGTATCATCGTTAAGTGAAATGTTTTGAGATTAAACGAGGATCGTCAAAAATTCTAGAGATGTATGGTTTGTGCTAGATCTCAAAAGCAAATGACCAAGTACAAATTTTTTCAGAGACTTAATGCAAGTCATAGATCTTGTTCGATCCTTGTTCTCATCATGTGGCCTGCGCGTAATCTCTAAGAAAACTCAAGGGTTAATTTTTTATCTCATGACTTGGAGGTCTTTAGTCACGTAATATCATCATGGACTAGAGTTAAGCTCAAATCAGGGTTAAGTTGGCCTAGTCGGATAATCTCTGAATAAAATTCAAAGTCAAGAAATCTCTCAAGATTAAACAAGGGTCATTGATCAAGTTATATTATTGTCTTCATCATATGGTATGCGCCAAGTCTTGGAACAAACTCAATCATTAAAGAACCATTCAGAGACTTGGTGATTCCCTTTAGTCATGTGATCTCCGGATTGACCTTGATTCAAGCATGGTTAAGTTCTGAGCTAAAGTTGAGTTGCATGGATATGATCTGGGTCATTGATGAAAGAAAGGATCTTATGGTTCTCATGTACTAATCTCGAAATAAACTATGGAGTTAGTAAATCATTCTACAATTTAGATTTTCTTTCAGTCGCTGAATCTCAGCATGGACTAGGGTTTTCATCAAGTTAAGATTAGTCAAGCATGACTTGTCTGAGAAGACCGTTAATACATTATAGATCTTAGAGTTGGTGTGTGATCTCAAAAAGAAATAAGAAAGTAAAAAATAATGCACAGATTAAATGCACATCATTAATCTTGATTTGATTTTGTGGTGTGCGTGTAATCTTGGAGCTAACTCAAGGTAAACTGAAAATTTCCATGACTTCAAGTTTCTTAAGTCCCATGATCTCCAAATAACTTAAAGTTAAGTTAAGGTAAAGTCTGAGTTAGGTTTCTAGAGATTCAACATGATGCTGCCATGTGTTTCCAAGGATAGATGAATCTGAGGGCTTGCGCTAGACCTTTGTATAAACTCTAAGGTTAATAAAAGTTCTCGCGACTTGGTGATTTTCTTCAGTCGCGTGATCTCTAGATGAACTTGGGTCAAGATCAAGTTAATATAAATTTTCCAAGGATCAGATTAGAACCATTGATATGTCTTGAATCTAGCATCATGTGCATAATCTCCCAACATACCCAGAGTTAAAGAAAAAATGTTCAGTGACTTGGAGATTACACAGTCGTGCAATCTCTAGATAAAGTCAGGGTTAGAAGCTAGTCAGAGACAGGTTAAAGATCGAGGATAAGGGATGAATTAAAATTTAGGAATGTCTTGATAGATCATGTGGCTAGAGTAAAGGCTCAAAATGAAGATACACAAGATCTAATCATTGAGGCATTGTGCCTATCTTCCACATGTCTGATATGATTATGAGCCCAAGTAACTTGAAGGCAATCCATAGTCATATTTTAAAGTTGTGATACAACTTGATCTTGACTATCCAAATTATTGTCAGCACCACTTGTGACCGTTATAATTGTAATTTAAATATTTGAATCCTTTCTCAGAGGTTTTCATGGCGATTGACTGATATATTTGATCTCAGAGCTATTAATGATTAGATCTGATCTTATGGATTGATTTGAACAACTATTGAAGACTAGAGGGATACAAATCTGATATGTCAAGATGCATTTATGTCTTGAATTGATAGATAAGGGTTTTATATTAGAGGAAATTCTATTAGCAGTGCCTGGTCATTTTTGCATTTATGTGAGTCACTTTTAGAGTCATGCTTGGGAATTCTTTTACTTCAGGGTACTGCGCTCACATCAATGGATTAGGGAAAATTGATTTTGGATCAGATTGGATTGCATTGAATGAAGAGAGATATGTTTTCAACTTGAAAATAGAATCAAATTATTTACATGATTGGTTATAAACCCTAACCCTAAATGAACCAAAGCTTGTATCATTCTTGTTCCTATAAAAGAATATTCAAGATTATTTAGTAAGGGCTGGAGAATTGGGAGAAATACTGTAAAGCTTAAGGCTTTTATTTGTTTCCAGTCTAGGATATAGCAGATGTATTTTAGATTGTATTAAGATAGAATAGAAAGCTTTATGATCTTTTGCATATTTTTCTACTGTGTATTTCCTTGTCATATTGTTGTAGAAGAAAGATTTCATCATACTTAATATAAGTATTCTTAGATTTTAAGTCTCTCCTTTGTGTTATCTTTATGAGTTGTAAGTTTCTGGCTTACTGTATAAGTCTTGCTTATACACATGTGTATTCTAGAAGTCTTTGATCTTAGATAAAATTAAAATGCTTTAGATATTACATTGATTCCATCTTGATTATCCACTAAGGATCTTGTAGTGTGTGATCTGAGATATTTATGTTTATGGCTTTGAATCTTTACCAATAGGTTGTTTCAATTTCAATATTGTATTTAGGAGTTTACCCAATGAATAAGGAACTAATCTAAAGCTAAGTATATTCTTTTGAGGTATAAGTTTGAGTGGTTTGGCTATGTTTTGTCCCTAAATTTAATCAAACTCATTACCAAATTATTTAGTTTTCAGTCGTTGTTGTTGTTTTTCCACCCATGGTAGTGGAGAGTTAATGAATGCTAGGTTAAAATTTAGTACTTACTTACCATTCATCTATTGTTCAAATCTAGAAGTAATGGTGTTTTAAATAATTAAGTTTAGTCTGGATTAGGTGTACCCGCATTAGTTTTGCAGAGCCAGAAGTGCAAAGGACAATCTTGTTCCTATAGTTGGTCCAGTTATCTTACAAAGCTTTCATACTTGGAGCTAACCACTCCTAACATCAGTCTTAAAATATATTGGTTGCTTTTTATAGTGTAACAGTTTTAAACACAAATAAAGGGACTGAAGAAAATATAGGCATTAGGGGAGAAATTAGAAGATCTAAAGACAAAGTTGGAAGAGGCCTCCAAGGCTCTTCCTCCTCTAGTTCAATAAGTTTAGATTATTTAGCCTGATGTCACTGAGGAGCCTGGACAAGAAAATGAGATAGTTGACAAGGATAGGAATGAGGTTTCCCTTTCTTCCTTATTGAATATTTACAATGTAGAGTAAATGTTCTAAAGGGAAAGTTGGATGTAGTTCATAATTCCTACAAAAAGTTGCCAAATATTGAAAAGGATGTAAAGGATTCAATAGAAACTCTGGACCCATTGTTCAGTGTATGGTCTGGTAGGGGCTCTTTTTTTGAAAGGATAGAAGTGTTGCATCCTCCTAGGTTAGATATTCCTGAGTCAGTATGCCAAGTTGGAGAAATGATTGAACAAATTGGTACATCCTTGTCCTTTTTCAAAGGAAAGGAAAATCAGGTACAATCAAGGTTAAATATGTTTGGTCCTAACGCTAGAAAATGCATCCCTCCCTTCAGAAAAGAAAATGATGAAGTAAAAGGTGTTGAGGAGTGGAGAGAAAAATTTGATACATTGCTTCCACAGAAGGAATCTTTCCTCACAAAAGACAATATTGAAGATATCCATAAGTATAATAAAACCCTGGATGAAATATTTAAATCTGAAATAGACTTTGTCAAGTTTGTGGTGGATACAAGGGCTATCACTGATGTCAGGTGGGAGAGACAACTAAAGTAGTTGCAGGGTATCAAGAGTTTCAACTAGCCAACGGAAGAGGAGGTTGCACTATAGTACAACAGTACCAAGCCAAATAAGAAGAAGTGGGTAGCAATAGACTTAGAGGTTGTAGATGAAGAGTGAATGACATTTGGCACCTGACCAATGAGCATAGGGAGGGTAATTATCACAAATAATAGTGTATGTTATCCTTTTAGGCGATCACTATTTCTCATAACAACTTTCAGAAGTTACCTTGAAGATCTGCGGACAAAGGTACCAATTGTTAAAGATTCAAAATGATTGTAAGAGAGCTACTCAAGTTCCCCTCCTCCACTGAATGAAGATGTTGCAACTAAATTTGTCTTCTAGTGCTTTTTGCTTTTCCTAGTAATTTGAAGCTTTTTGCATCTTGTTTCTTTCAGGATTCTAAGATGGCTAGTGTATATTGTAAATAGCATGTTTGATGTAATTGATAGGGATGGTGAATTTACAACTGTGAAGCACTTTTCTGATTTTTGTATGGTTTTACAATTTTGTCTCTATGAATGTATTGAAATAGAGAAATTTTAATAAAATACAGTGGGATTTCTTTTGCATATGTATGATTTCTTCATGTGTTTATGTTTTAATTCTTTTATATTAAATTTGTAAGGCAAGCTTTAATACACTATTTACAAGGTAAATTGTGGGATTGTTCTTAAGTTTCTTTCAAGGGAAGGGTAATTCTTAAGGGTAGTTTTAGGGGATTCAAGATTTATATGAAAATTTGATGTCTTGATATGGGAATGAGAAGAATGATTTGTAAGGAATTTCATTTGGGTTCTAGGTGTGTTTTTATTAGAAGGTTTCTATGAATATATGTTTATTTGACTCTTTTTCCTAGATTAGGTAATGGCCTATAATGAATAAGCAGTTATCATCATCAGTCATTAGTTTCTAAATACTATTTTATTTCCTGTTGACGAAACATATATGTTTATGATGTGTATTGAAGAATATAGACATTATTGTTGATTCCTTGAAGAAGTGAATCATTAGGTACACCTTCATGAGATTGAATCTCAAAGAGAAGAAGGATGAGAATCCTTATTGCATTGGTTTTTGTTATTGTCAAGTGCATCTTTTAGTTTTTAAAACTTTGTATAAGATTAGTTGTCAACATTTGCAAGATCTGTTATCAACATATACAGTAAAAGGCATTAAAATATCAGTGTGAGATCTTGAACCATTATCAAATTTACTGATAATTAGGTAGTAATTTATAAATGTAACCACCTGAATTTGGTCTGTCGCAACTATGAACCCTATTTTCCCTAAGTGTGATCATACCCTTGATTTATGTCCAAACAAACCTGTTACTACTTGGCATAATTCTTTTAATCAATTTAATATCCTAGGTGATTTTTATCACTAATTTATATTAACTATTATAGCCATACAATTCAAATCAATTTTGACCAATCAAATCAAATCAAAAT
>MU227568.1:2846193-2857751 GCA_018584345.1 Thuja plicata
TTCTATAAATAGAATCCTGTTTTGAGAGCAAAGAAGCCTTCATCTTAGATCAAAATTACATTGTTATGCTGTTAGATTCACTCTAGACTCACATTTCATCTATTTTAGCATGCTAGTTCTTTGTTTTTATTTCATGTTTTAATGCTAGATTGTATGTTTTTTTTCTTATTTTTAGCTTAAATTTAGATCAAATCCTTCATGCTAGGATAGTATTGGTCACTAATTTGGAGCATATTCTGAGGGCTAAATATGCAACTAATCATACTCTTTCTAGTTAGAAGGCAATAGGCCGATATTAGTGGTTTTACATGTTTTGACTAACTATTTGAGCTAATGCAATGACCTATTGAGTGTTTGTGTCATTTTCAACAGGTACCCATTTACACACACACAATAAGAGATACACCCGCCTGAGTCTGTGGAACTCAAAGTGAAGAAGGATTAAATCCTTGTTAGTTAGAATTTCGCTTGGTTGAATCAAGAGTTGGGAATCATAGAGTCAAGTATAAATGCTATATTAATAGTATGCAAGAAAAATCTCTAAAACATAGGATATCATTGTAAAAAAAGTCAAGATACTATATCTATGAGTACAAATCATAATGTTAACTAGTGCAACTAGTTTAATTGAATGGAAGCGGTGTTAATAGAATGAACAAGTAAACAAGACAGAGTTCTTCAAAAGGATATGAATATCTCTAGATCACTGATGGAATTGGATGTGGCAAGAGGATCAGTGATGATTTTCATAAAGTAGTAAGTTAGTTTTGTGATTTGTGACAATCACTTGACATCACATTGAGATCAAGGTATACGTTTGAGGAGGCTTCTTCAAGAAGTTTCTTTTGGTCAAATGAGGTTTTTGAAATGGCTCAACTACCAAGGTAAAATCAATGAGCAAGCCGACATAGTCAGACAAAAATATTTTAAGAGTGTCTAGATAGATTGTATCTTACCTAAGATGATCTGAGATTTTCATATCTTAGACCGAGGGTTTGTTGTAAGTCAGTGGAAGTAATTCTATATAGTAGAATCATTGAAGAAGAACGGAGAGGGAGAAGAGAGCTGATTGTGAATTGCAGAAGGATTTGGAGATAGAGAAATTAAAGGAATAAAGTATGATTGAGATGAGGAAGAGTATACAGTATGATGATGTATATTAGAGCTTAAAGGATCCAATCATGCAAAAGTAGTGTAGTTTTTACATATCATTTTATATGTTCCTTTATAATCATTATAACAGTGAAATCCCCTAATAGGGTGGATCCTAAAAGATCTTTATTGTAAATCCTATAACAAGGTGAAACACTAGATTTTGTTTTAAAGTCCTCTAACAAGGATGCTCCTAACACAAAAAATATACTAAGAGGTATTAGGAAAATCCCTTAACTAGGTAACACCTAATAGTGTTTTTGTAAATCTTTAACAAGGTAAGCTCCTAACATGGCATATTCTAGAAGAGTATTGATTTCATGGGTATCATCTCACACTGTGGATTTTTACCAGTTGGGTTTCCATGTGATAAATATTTTTTTTACATTATGTGGTTGATTACTTGTGGATGTATGTATTGAAATTTTATTTATGTTAGTTTTTGTTATATGTTTTGGTGCATAAAGTTTAAAGAAGTGGAATTGGAGAATTTGTGTGGATAACTGTTTCACCCCTCCCCTCTGAGTAGTCAGACCTATATTAAAAATTGGTAGCAGAGATTTGGTCCCCTACTTGTGAAGGATTAAGAACTTAGGGAAAATATCTGAAGATGTATAAGAAGGAAGAACCTAAGTTTTCTAAAGAAAACTTCTCTACATGGGTAAACAAGATGAAGCTGCATCTATCTGGTATTGGAGAGAAAGCATTTGATCATCTTACAAATAAGTATGATCAACCTTCTAGCACCCTATCTCCTCATGAAATAAATAGAAATTTGGAACATAACTCTTTAATGATAGAAATTGTAAGTGCTTTGGGTGATGCTGAATTTGTAGATTTTAAAGAAATGGATAATGCTAAATATATGTGGGATAAAATGGCAACAGACCATGGTAGTGATGCTCATTTTCAAAAAGATAAAGTACATAGTCTAAGAGGAAATTATGGTGAAATAAGAATGTAGGAAGGAGAAAAAATTGGTCAATACAGAAAAAGGCTAAAGGAAGTTATCTCTGTTATCAAAGGAGTTAGTGGTCAACTTGATGATGATGATGTGGTAAGTAAACTCTTGAGAACCCTTCTACCACAGTATGCTATTAGAGTTTTTTCTATACAAGAACTTTGATGTATCAGTCCTACAAATGTGACTCTATATTATTTGATTGGAAAGCTTACTACTTTTGATTTAAGTAATTTTGATAATAGTATTCCTTGAATAGTCTTTTCTGAAAGCTTCCCTAACCATTGGTCATCAAACAAAACTAAAGTATCTACCAGTTATGAAGGGAAACAAGACTATGATTCTATCTTATATGAGGAAAGAGAACAAGAGGAGTTGGAAGCACTGTTAGCAAGGATATTACCTAGAGGAAAAGGAAAGTACCAAGGGAAACTTCCCTTAAAATAGTTTTGATGTAATAAAATTGGTCATATTGCATATATGTGTCCTGATAATGATAGGAAGGATAAGTTCAATAAATTCAAGAACTTCAAAGACAAGAGAAATAAAGCATGTTACCTAGAAAAAGATGGAGTGACTAATGAAGAATTAGATGGAAGAGATGATGAGGAAGAAAGTATTTTTTGTATTCAAAGAAGATTCCTCAACCAATGTAGATGAAGATAGTGAGGAGAACACATTGATTTCAAGCATGAGTTACAATGGTGACTGGATAATAGACAGTGGGTGTACACATCACATGACTGGTTACAAAAGAAAATGTATTTTAATGGATGAATATGATGGTGGTGTAGTCAAATTTGGTAATTTTTCACCATGTGGAGTAAGAGGTAAAGGTTTAATAAAAATCAATGATACCACTAATTGTGATGATATTTATTGGGCTGATGAAATAAAGTATAACTTGTTAAGTTTTTCTTAGTTGAATAACAAAGGTTTCAACTTGGAATTTAGTAATGGTCTGTGCAAGATCTTAGGAACTTCTAGAGATTTGATTTCTACTAGTAAACATACTAGAGGTAACCTATTCTGATTGAACTCTACTAATAAACCTTTCTTGTTTTCTAAAGTTGAAAATGATTGGCTATGGCATCAAATATTTTGACATGTTAATTTTATAATTTGGTAAAGGTCAGTAAGCATAAATGTGTTAGAGATTTTCTTACTCTAGCTAAGCCTAAAAATGCTATGTGTAAAGAGTGTTAGTTTGGAAAGATAACCATGTCTAGTTTTACAAGTAAAGTCTATTCATCTTACAACATTCTTGACCTTGTTCACACTGACTTGTGTGTACCGATGAGAAAAAAAGAGCTACTATGGAGATAATTAATTTATCTTATTTGTTGACGATTACTCAAAAATGATGTATATTATGTTTTTAAAGGATAAATTTGATGCATTCTACATGATTAGGGTTTATAAGGAAAGAGTTGAAAAATAAAAAGGTAAATCACTCAAGTGTCTTAGATCTGAGAGAGGAGGCGATTTTACTTCACATGAGTTCACAACATTATGTGAAGAACATGGAATCAAGAGACAAATGTAGCACCAAGAACACCTCAACAAAATGGAATTTTTGAGAGAAGGAACATATCCATAATTGATTGTGCAAGAACACTTATGATACAAAAGGGAGTGGCTCAATCATTTTGGAGATAAGTTGTAAGTACTGCTATTTATACTTTGAATAGGGTACAACTTAAGAAAGGTACAAAAAAATAATCTTATGAGCTATGGTATGGTCATACTCCTAGTGTCAATTACTTCAAAAAATATGGAAGAAAATGTTACATAAAGAAGGATGATCAAAAAATTTTGTTGTAGGAGTGATGAAGGAATATTTCTTGGCTATTCAACTAGAAGAAAAGCATATAAGTGTTTGATCAAGAATTCTAACTAGATGATTGAAAGTGAAAATGTTAGAATTGATGAATTTTTTGAAAAGAATGAGGAAGATAGAAAGAAGGACCTGAAATACTATGACAGGTTTGTTTATGATCAACTGGTGGAGATAGAGACAACATCGCAAGTGACTGAAGTGATGAATGAAGCACAACTGGTGAATAATGATGAAGGTAACCAAAGGACAAAAATAGTACTCCCAAGGTATGTGAAACTAAATCATACACAAGATAAAATTATTAGAGATAAAAATGATGGAATAATGACAAAGATAAAGGTAAGAGAAAGCACTTGTCTCATATCTAAATTAGAACCTAAAACTGTTATGGATGCTTTGGACAATGATGATTCGGTTATGGATATGAAAGAAGAATTAGAAAAAAATAAAAAAAAGAATAGCACTTGGGCTTTAGTGTCGAGACCTACTAAAAAGAATGTTATAGGTACTAAATGGATTTTTAGGAATAAATAGAATGAGAAAGGAGAAGTGATTATAAATGAGGAATGGCTAGTTTGAAAAGGATATGCACAAGAAGGACTATACTATGGTGAAACTTTTGTACCTATTTCAAGACTTCAAGGTGTAAGGATATTGTTAGGATATGTTTCTCATAAAGGATTTAAGGTATATCAAATGAATGTAAAATCTACTTTTTAAATGGTGTGTTAGAAGAAGAAGAAGAAGTATACATTGAACAACCTAAAGGATTTGAAACTAAGAAAAGTGAAGACATGGTGTGTAAATTGCATAAAGCATTGTATGGATTGAAGCAAGCTCCAAGAGCATGGCATGAAAGGTTGCAGTCATATCTTATTAAGATTGGTTTTACAAGAACTAGTGAAAATAATAATGTGTATCTAAAATTTGAAAGTGAAGACATAACATTGATTTCTGAAATATTTGTTGATGACGTGATATTTGGTGGAAATGTAGCATTGAGAAGGTCATTTTTAGAAGAAATGAGGAAGAAATTTGAAATGTTTATGATAGGAGAAATCAATTTGTTATTGGACTTCAAGGACAACAGAAAAAGAAAGGAATATACATAAGTCAATCAAAATATGTGAAGGAGATTCTGAAAACTTTTGGCATGGAAGATTCAAAACTAGTGAGAACACCTATGGTCACATGATGTAAATTATTGAAGGAGGATGAATCAAAAGAGGTAAATAAAACATTGTATAAATCCATGATTAGTAAACTATAGTATGTTGTACATAGTAGACCAAATATTGCACTTGTTATTGGTATTGTTGCAAGGTTTTCATCAAATCCAATTTGGTTGCAGTAAAGGGGGTCTTTAAATATCTCAAAGGAACTGAATATTATGGCTTATGGTATGGTATGGATGAAAATTTTTCTTTGAATGTGTTCAATGATGTAGATTGGGCAAGAAATGTCGATTATAGGAAGAGAACAAGTGGTGGATCATTATTTCTTGGTGAAAGATTAGTTTCCTAGACTAGTAAGGAACATAATTGTATTTCTCAATCTACTGTAGAGGTAGAGTGTGTTGCTGCTTCTCTTAACTGTCAACAAGCAGTATGGATAAAATATATTCTTGAATGGAATCATGAAAAGGTCACAGAACCTATTGTTATATTTTGTGATAACACTAGTGCAATAAATATTTCCAAGAATCTAGTGATGCACTCAAAGACAAAACACATTGCAATAAAATATCATTTTCTAAGAGAGAAGGAAAAAGAGAAGAAGGTAATTCTTGATTATGTGTCTACTAAAGAACAAGTTATTGATATATTGACCAAGTTATTACAAAAGGATACCATTGAATATCTCAGAGGTTAATTAGGGATTAATCCCCTATCTGAGGTTAATTAGAGGATGATGTTGATTGCATTAGCTCATATGTGTTTATTAGAATATCATATTTATGAATTAATGTAGTGGTGGACAACTCCTAGGGGGAGATGTCTTAAGTTTGGTGCTAAAATGGTGTAATGAGGAATGAACATGCAAGATTTAGTAAAGTGTACTCTGAGATGAATGAATGATTTGACAACTTTGGCATTGTTGTCAAAGGGGGAGAATATGTATTTTCTACAAGGATATAATTTGTATGTAATCATGAGCATGACATAATAGATAAAAATGAAAGATGAAAGGGAGAGTATAAAAAGATGATGGAATGGTATAATTGAGTGAGCAGGAATATGTGGAATATTAGAGGCAAAAATAGAAGTGGAAACATTTTTTCAGAAGTCAGAATGAAGAGAAGATAAGAGTGTTGCCATCAATTCCAATGGGGGAGATTGTTAGCATAATTTATGTAGTGATCCTAAGTGATGCATTGATGAAGATTGATACAGATTTGATGACAAGTGAATCAGTTATTTGGTTGTCATTGATGTCAACTACTTGCCTTAGTGTTTTCAGCATGTTACCTAATATTGTGTAAGTGAATCATGAGTTGCAGTATGTTTATATAGTTTATATTCATATGTAAGGTTATATTATGTGTGGTGATGTTAAATTTTCCATCGTGACTCTTGATATGGATAATTAATTTTGTTATGTTTGATTGGACTCAAACTAGATACATGCTAAAATAGTTAGTGATAGATAGTAAGTGATTTGAATGTTATTTCATATCAGTGAAGTATTTGATAGAGAAGTCATAGGATATCATTGTAAACAATGTCAAGATACTATATGTACAAGCATGAATCATAATATTAACCAGTGCAACTATTTTAATTGATTGGAAGAGGTGTTAACTGTAACACCCCAAAATTGGCATCTTGCAACCCTAACCAATTTTGTTGCATTTGTCATTCTTTTGAATCATCAAAGTCCTATTGTACTAGGCAAATCTGAGTTTTGACTGACTCTACTCGACTTGAGTGTCAAATGAAGAAAATCCTAAATCTGCATTAATCATACATTATATTTAATTCCTAAATATCTATTGGCTAAACAAACCCTATGATTGAATTAATTTAATTATAAATTCCTAGCACTTTAATTAAATTAAATTCACCCCTTTTAGCTAAAACAAATGAAAAGGAATTAGATAATATTTAATTATTAAATAAATATCCTCATTTCAATAATTGAATTTAATTATTCAAATAATTAAGAAAAACACATTTATGAGGTCATATTTATTTAATTAATTAAATATTCTCTCTAAAATCTTGTCTCCTATTCAAAAATAGAAGTTTTAAATTAACTGTGCTTTAAAGAGAAAGAAAATAGTTAAAATAATAAATAAAATAGTTAAAATCATAAATAAAATACTTAAAATCAAAGAAATAAAAATAGTTAAAGCAAAGAGAAAACAATTTATTGTTTTCTTTTAAAGAAAGCTTTCTATTTTAAACTGGCTTTTCTATCTATTTTATTTCAAAAAGGAAACTTTCTATTCTAATCACCTCTGAGTCTATAAAAGAACTCACATTCCTCATTCAAAACCCCTGGAGAAAATATGTATTGTTAGAATACTGAATTGTTGCTACATTTTATCATCTCATTTCTAGTTAAAATCTTTCATTTACAATATAATAATTGCATTGAAATCATGTCTTAGATTAATCTTGCATCTTTAAATTCTTAGAATAATCTTGCATTTGCAAAATAGTGAGCTATTTCCAGTCTATCTGACATACTTCTACTAAATCTAGTCTCTGATCTAGGTCTGTTTATCTTCCCTTTATCTTCACCCAGTCTACAATTTGGTTTCTTGGGTTGAGAATTACATGATTCTTGCTTAAACTAGTCTCGTCTCATATCTTTTGGTCTATCTCATCTGTGTTTTCATACCTTGTGTCATAATAGTCATCTCTTGGTTGTTCTAGCCTCATCTCCAACAATTTGCACCAAGGATACTTCACCTTTTGGCACTTTTTGTGCATTTACTTTGAGATAGTTTCAAGTTTGGTCCTAGTTCACATCCCTTGTACAATCTTTTTCTATGACTGTTACAACTTGTAGTGGAAAAACATTCCGTTTAATCAATCAAGATGAATCTGTGCTTTCCACACCATTGTCAGCTACATCTAGTGAGGAATCATCTTGATCTCCCTCTCTGGTACTTTGACCTTACATCAAATAGTCATTTCAAGTGGATTTTATTCAGGTTTGAAACCCTTTGTTCCAAGAGGATCTAAATTCTAAAAATTCTCAACCTTCTCATACTGAATCTTTACACATTCAACCCT
This sequence comes from Thuja plicata, assembly GCA_018584345.1. Taxonomy (NCBI): domain Eukaryota; kingdom Viridiplantae; phylum Streptophyta; class Pinopsida; order Cupressales; family Cupressaceae; genus Thuja; species Thuja plicata. The sequence goes on from MU227568.1 coordinate 2,854,391, forward strand.
TGCATTCTAGCAAGATGGCAGATCATGACCAATTGGGTGAATATAGCAGAGATGATCTCTCTAAAACCAAGGGTAAATTCTCTTTTCAAGACCCTCCTCCTATTGAAGAGAGGGAAATAAGCCAAGGGGATATCTTAGACACTCGCAATAATAAAAACTTCATGATAATGATGGTGGTCATAATGAAAGAAGAGAAGGAGAAATACCTTCTCGAATTGGCCAACCAAGGAGCCAAACTCCCCTCCGATTACAAGGTAGAGACACTTGTTGAGAAAGAGGAAGAAACTGAAAACTCCCACTTGCAAAAGCAAATGCAAGGCATGCAAGAGAAACTCCTTCAACTCATGAAGGAAAAAGACAAACCTACCACTTAATTCACACTGGAAAGCATTTTTCCATTCCCATTTGATAAGAGTCTATGCATGCCTCCTTTTCCCAAACGAGTTGAACTTCCGAAATATGATAAGTACTTGGGTACCTCTGATCCCCAAGATCATTTGAGAGAGTTTGGTTCTCTCTTTATGGATATTATACATGGCACAACCTATCTCATGCATCTCTTCCCACGTAGTTTAGGAGGGTCAACTATGGAGTGGTTCTCTAGGCTACCAAATGGCATCAAAACTTTTGACAAAATTGCCAATTTAGTTCTACAACACTATTCTCACAACATCCAACATCTGGTTCACATCTGAGATCTTTGCAACTTGAAATAGAATGATGGGGAATCCTTCTTGACATTTCTCCAAAGATGGAGACAACTTTATACATGGTATTCTCACAAAATACCTGAATCTGAAAAGTTGGACATCTTTCTAAACAATCTTCTTCCCAACTTTGGGTATCAAGTAAAGCTACAAGGTCCTGTAACCTTCAATGACATGATAAATCAAGCTATGAGAATTGAGACATTTATGGTCAAGAAAGGAGAATGGACCTTGCACAAGGAAAATAAACAAGGGTCTTCCTCCTCAAGCAAAGATAAACCCAAATTTCCCAACAAGAACCAAAATTTTGTGAATGATGGAGTTGTAGACAATGTGACTCCCAAGCCTTCAAAGGCTACTTTTAACCTCACCACCACAACGCAGGCTTCCAAGGACACTGAATAGGCTGTGGAAAAATCCAAACTGAGTACCTCATGATTTTCTGGATCAAAACCTTGGGCTCCTAGACCCAAGCGTGAATTCACTCCTTTGGGAGAACCTCTTGATGCATTTTACAAGACTCTCTTGGACAACCATTTACTTACTCCACTGGATAATTCATGACCTTATGATCCGTAACCAAGACCCTCTTGGTGTAATGAATCTCCTTATTGTGATTTTCACCAAAACAAAGGTCATAAAATAGCTACTTGTCTTAAATTGTGGCATAAAATCCAAGATCTCATCAATAGTGAGGTTATTGTTGTGGGAGGTCACAATAAGAACTCAGACCACCAAGCTTTTAAAGATCCATTTCCTCCTCATGGGAAAGGTGAGTCATCCAAAGGCAAAAATACTGATGCCAAGATCAATATACATACACCAATAATGATAATGTCATTAATATGGTTGAGCCTATTGATCTTGAATACTATAATGTTGTCATTCTCAAGGGAAGGGAAGATACTCCCAAGCCCAAAAATCCTTTCATTTTGCGAGGGTCTACATCTCAATCCTCCAAACAAGAACAGTCTCAAGTTAGTGCAAACATTGTTACTCAATCTTATGCTAAGATCATCATCAAAGGCCCTGAGCCTTCTATGTCTACGCTAACACAACCTGCTGACAAAACTGTTGTTGGCTCTGCCAATAAGAATCCAGATTTGGGTTCCTCGTCTAATGCTACCAATTACAGCATTCTAGAACAATTACAATGTACTAATGCTCAGGTCACCATCTTCAAGCTGCTAAAAATCTCCCCTACTCATAGGGAGATCCTTCACAAATCCCTCACCGAGGAAAATTTCCCAAAAGATCTTGATCTCAACCAGTTTCAATCCATGGTAGGTCACATGACCTCCTCCCATTACTTGTCTTTCTTTGACGAAGACGACCATTCTTTGAGTCACCCCTATAATAACCCCTTGCACATTGAAGTCATGATTGGTCCAAAGCGCATTCACCGTGTTCTCATAGACAATGGCATTGGCCTCAACATTTGCTCTGCTAGCTTCCTTACTGAGTTAGGCTACGACAAAGACTACATAGATTCTCGTAAAAAGATTACTATTAAAGCATATGATGAAGAAGAACAAAAATATAAGGGGCTTGTTGTGTTTCCAATCAGAGTTGGTCCTGTTGAAAGAGATGTTATCTGTCAGGTGCTTGACATTCCTTTAGTGTATAATATTCTGTTGGGAAGGACATGGATTCAATAAATGAAGGTTGTCCCTTCAACATACCATCAGTGCCTTAAATTCCCGTTCCAAGGGTCTGAAGTGACTATACCTGCTAATACACGCTATGACTGCAACACACTCACCAAATCTGCTGACATCTTTGTGCCTACCAAGAGAGAGTCCATTGAGCTCTTCAAGACTAAACTAAAAGAAATGGAAAAGGATATGGCACTCAAAGAAACTGACATGGGAGGATATTAGATTGAACCTATTCTATTTATTCCTTTTGAAAGCACTAAACCTTCTACAGTTCCTCCTCCAACAAAATATGGTGGTACCTTTGTACTAGCCACAGTACCATTAGAAGAAGAAGCTAAAAATAGGGCTATCAAAGCCTAGATCTATAAAGGAGAGGACACCTCTAAACAAACCACTCTACCTTATGACATAGATCTTGAATAGTATGGTAAAGGTCTAACTATTATGCAACACTTTGGGTACAAAGGAAATGGTCCTATAGGTGAAAATCATAAGGGATTGATTGCACCAATAGAGGATATTGGTCATCGAACATGTGACTCTATAGGTATTGTATGTGTTAATTTTGGCCTTGTTAATCAACCACACACTTCAACATAGTCCTTCTTCACCAGGTACAAACAAGACTGAATATGAGTTATTCATCCTGCCTGTCTGTGTGATTCGACCTGTTGCCTTCTATCTAGATGGGGTTTTTGAAATTGCTCTCAAGACAAGAGTCTCACAACCATGGACCAATCTAAGAACGAAGGATTTATCATGATAAGTGCAATGCAATGCATGATTATGCTAAGAAATTGAAATATGAGATATCATCTAAACATGAATACTAAATGCCATTAATCTAGAAATTGAAAGCTATCTATTTGCCATATGAAATTAATCTATATGATATTAATAAAATGAGACAACAATTCAGTATTCTAACAATGCAATTTTGAGTAAAGTTTTCAGGGGGTTTGAATGAAGAAAGAGAGTTCTTTTATAGACTCTGAG
>MU227568.1:2874368-2906025 GCA_018584345.1 Thuja plicata
TTTTCTTCCTGTTTTAACTATTTTATCTCTTTGATTTAATATTGTTTTATTTGAATTAAATTGTTTTATTTCTCTTTAAAGCACAATTAATTCAAAGTTTCCATTTCTGAATAGAAGAAAGATTTTTTTGAGAGAATATCCAATTAATTAAATAAATATGACCTCATAATTGCTTTTTCTCAATTATCTGAATATTAATTTCAATTATTGAAAATGAGGATATTTATTTAATAATTAAATATTATTTTAATTTCTTTTTTATGTGTCTCAGCTAAAGAGGGTGAATTTAATTTAATTAAAGTGCTAGGACTTTATTAATTAAATTAATTCGATCATAGGGTTTGTATAGCCAAATAGGTATTTAGGAATTAAATATGATGTATGATTAATACAGATTTAGGATTTTTTGCATTTGACACTTAGGTCGAGTAGAGTTAGTTTAAAACTCAGAATCGCCTAGTACAATAGGACTTTGATGATTTAGAAGAATGACAAATGCAACAAAATTGGTCAGGGTTGCAAGATGCCAATTTTGGGGTGTTACAGGTATAGGCTTCAAGAAGCTCACATTTCAATTGGGAATAAACCAATTTGTACCTCACATAGATCAACAACCAATACCAGAAGAGACATCTACAGCTGAAGAGTCTGAGAACAGCTCAAAGGAAGACTAATTCCCTTGTCCCATTCCTCCAGATCTGGCAGCATTCTTTGCTGAGCCAAATGAATTTATACCACATGTTAGCACAGTCATGATTGACAATGATTCTAATGAAACCACACTACTTTCTCCATTAAACTACGAGCGGTGGAAAGAAATGCACACTGTAAATTCAGGTCATCAAGGTGATTTGTACATACCAACACACTTTCAAGAGCAGTTTGAATAGGAATTCTAGCCACTCCTCGCTAAACAAGAAATAGAGGATGCTGCAAGCATTGATGATGAACCTATGTCACAAGGTGCTTATCTCACCATAGCACATGTTTTAGGTAGAACTCACCCAAACTAAGGATAGAGGGTTGACTTTACTCATGTTCTTGATACGATGCCTAATGATGAAATGGACTCTCATGAATATGAGTTCAACAAATTGTCATATGCCACCTCTGACAGAGATATAGATACAATTCACACGCATGAAAACCTTCTCGACATAGGTGAAGGGTCTAGTGTCAGGTTAAATGAGTCTGACTCCATAGATGTTAACATGTCATCTACTACGGTCGCTAGGAATCAAAGGAATTTGACTACACCTTTGGATGAGATCGTTCTAGGTCTCGACTTGCTTGTCCATTCTTTTGATGATTATACTATGAACACACTTGAACCTATCACTTCTCTTTCACTCTACCATCCTGAGCTTATAGACTGGAACTCTCCCTCCCCATATAATGAAGTCCTTATGTTCTAGAACAATTATTCTCTTTCCTGTTACCTCCATGCTATCGAACCTATAACATCCTCCAGTAGTGAAGAAAGTGTCAACATGAACAAGGCTAATATCAAGTATCTTAGTCACAAAATCAAAAGAAGAAAGAATAGGCACTCTGATAGTGAAAACCACATTGTGGAAGTGTTAGAGCCTAAAAAAGTCAAAATAAAGGATGTATCTAAGGGTGAAAACCTCTCTAAGGCACCTGAGGATGAGATACTTGATACACTTTCAAGTCATTTCTAGGAATGATCATCTATGCTAATTGAGCCCACTCAACTAGTAAACTTGGGTACAAAAGATGAACCTCAGATAATTCATTAGGAACAATCATTATCTGAGGTAGAAAGAGAAGAATTCACTACATTCTTTCAGAGAAAAAAAAAACTTTGCATGGAAATATTAAGACATGCGAGGATAAGACCCTAATATAATCATGAATCATTTGTCCATTACACTAGGTGTTAAGTCTCTTAAGAAAAAGCTTCAGAAAATGCATCCACATGTGGCTCTACTTGTCAAAGCTGAATTGGAGAAACTTCTAAAGACAGTATTCATTAGAGCCATTGACTATGCAGAATGGATCTCTAACATTTTTCCAGTCTCAAAGCATGAAAATTCTATCCGAGTATGCACAGACTTCAGATATTTGAATAAAGCATATCCTAAGGATGACTTTCCATTTCCCAATATTGATTTGATTGTAGATATGACAACGGGATACGAAATGTAGTCACTAATGGATGGTTTCTCTGGCTACAACTAGATAAAGATCGCGCTAGAGGACCAAAAAAAAAACTGCTTTCACATGTGCATGGGGAACTTTTTGTTGGAATGTCATGCCCTTTGGACTCAAAAATGTTGGTGCTACATATCAGAGAGCTATCACCACCATATTTCATGACATGATGCACAAAACAATGGACGATTATGTTGATGACACTCTAGCTAAGAGCATGCAATGAGAGAAACATCTTGTAGATCTATGTCCTATATTAGATCACATGGAACAGTTCAGTCTAAGGCTCAACACTAAGAAATGTGCATTCAGCATAACCTCTAGAAAATTGCTTGGTTATATTATCTCTGCAAAAGGCATCAAAGTAGATCCTGCAAAATTTTAAGCTATCATGGAAATGTCACCACCAAAGAATATCAAACAAATGAGAGGACTTCAAGGCCGACTATAGTCTATCTGGTGCTTTAGCTCACAACTGATGGACAAGTCACAACCATTCACCAAGACTTTACACAAAGGTGTGACTTGCCAATGGAACAAGGAATGTGATGAGGGGCTCACACAAATCAAATAGTATCTTGTGAACCCACCAATCTTGATGCCTCGTATTCATGGGAAGCTGCTTATACTTTACATCTCTACTACAGACACATCATTGGACATCCTATTTGCTCAAGAAGATCATAACAACAAAGAAAGGGCTATCTACTACATTATTATAACTTTGGTGTCATGAAACAAAATATTCTGCTATAGAGAAGGCTTGCCTTGTAGTGATATTTGTTTCACAAAAACTATGGCACTACATGCTGGCTCATACTACATGCCTTATTGCTAAAATTGATCCTCTAAAATATTTGCTCAGTAAAGCTACCCTCACATGTAGACTAGCTAAATGGATCATGATTCTCAGTGAATTTGATAGTGAGTATGTAGAAAGAAAATCTATCAAGGGGCAAGTGATTGCAAATCAGTTGGTAGAAGTACCTCTGGTAGATCATTAACCATTAAACATTAAATTTCCAGATGAGTCCATATTACTTCTCAGACACCGATCCTGGACTATGTTCTTTGATGGTTCATTTACCCAACGGGGGTTAGGTGTTGGGATATTGTTCATTACACCTCAAAGGTACTCTTTACCAAAAGCATATAAGATGTTGTTCCTTGTACAAACAACATCACTAAGTACGAAGCCTTAATCAATGGTATGAAGATCACCCTTGAGTGGCGAGTGGATGAGCTCAATTTCCTTGGAGATTCACAATTAGTCATCAATCAAGTAAATGATATCTATCAGACAAAAGATGACAAGCTCGTGCCTTATAAATGGTTGGTTGATGACCTTAGCAAGTATTTTGTTCAAATCACATTTCAACAAGTTCCAAGGGCAGACAATAAAGTGGTGGATGCCATGGCTACTCTTGCATCCATGTTACAGATGCCAGAAAATGATTTTTGACATGAATTCCTAGTGGAGATGTTACGCTACCTAGCCTATGATTCCCTTGATTCCTGGATGATCTGTTCTATCATTGGACATGAATCATCTTGCTACCATCATATTTACTCCTACCTTCATGACCAAATTGTTCCAGACACTTACACCTAGAATGAGAAACGTCACTTAATCTGTAGTGCTTCACAATTTGTCATCATAGCTAATGACTTGTATAGGTGTGGTCTAGACGGTACCCTCCTTAGGTGTTTAGAACCCAATGAGTCCAAATGTGCATTAGTATAAATGCATTAAGGCATTTGTGGGTCTCACTCTAATGACCTGAAACTGGCTCGTAAACATATTAGAGCTGGTTACTATTGGACAGATATGGAAAAAGAAGCTACACAATTTGCTAAGTCTTGAAAACAATGTCAACTACATGTTAATTTGATTCATGCTCGAGCCAAGGAGCTTATTCCCTTCATTAATTTCTGGCCATTTCAATAATGGCCCTTTGAATTGGTGGGTCATATTTATCCCTCATCCTCAAATGGACATAAGTTCATCATCATAGCTACAGACTATTTTACCAAGTGGGTGGAGGCAGTCCCTCTCATCGTTTCCAATGGAAAATCAGTAGCTATGTTCATTCTCAACTACATCATCTACAGGTATGGTGTACCCTCAGCAATAATCACTGATAATGAGGGGCAATTCAAAAATAAGGATTTGACAGAGCTATGCTCTAAGTTTAAAATTACTCAGCATTGCTCTTCCATCTATTATCCTTAGGGTAATGGACAGGTGGAAGCATCCAACAAGATAATCCTTAAAATCCTGCATCGCATAGTGCAAAAATATGGATGAGATTGGCATATCCAAATCAATCTAGCTCTCTGGGCATACAAGACAAGAATAAGAACACAAACAGGGGCTACACCCTATGCTTTGGTTTATGGAGTAGATGCTGTGTTACCAATTGAGGTTGAGATTCCTTCTCTATGAATCTCTCTAAAAGGCCTCATTACTGATGATGATAATAGAATATCTCAGCTACAAGAGATATAACTACTTGATGAATGTCAGAAAGTGGCATTTGATCATCTTAGAGCATATTAGAAAAGGATGTCGAAGAGCTATAACAAGAAAGTTCATCTACGGGAATTCCAAGCGGGTGACCTCATTCTGAGGGAGAACCCTAAGAATCAACAACATCGGATCCAAAAAGGAAAGTTTGAACCAAATTGGCTTGGTCTATATATTGTCACTATAGTGTTTGGGTCTGGTACTTATCAAATTTCTACTACTGAGGGAGAACAACTCGAAGAGCCCATCAACACTCTTCATCTGAAATGGTTCTACAGTTGAGACATCTTCAGTATGCTCATGTATATAGTAACATCCTGAAAAAATTTTAAAAATCTGAAAAATGTCCTAAAAAATGATCATCTTAGTGAAAACCTAGTGATATGCGCTTTGATGTATCTCCAAAAAAATTATATATTCCAAAAATACAAAAAAAATTAAAAAATTAAAAAATACAAAAAAAAAGAGAAAAAGAAAAAAAGGTGTCATTGATGAAAACCTGGCAAACAGGCATCATGGTAGAAAAAAAAAAGAATTTCTACCAAGAAGGTGAAAACCTGGTAAACATGCACCTCTTGTTCTACATTTCTATATCTATCGCAATACCACTTGGCTTTATGCATTTGCTTTCCTTCTTTCCTACTTGCATTTGCTTTCCACATGCTTTCTGTTTCCCATTAAGACACCAACTTACATGGATTGAAACTAGTCATACTCTCGGGGAAACCCTCCTGGTCTAGGCGACATTGTCCTATTACCTTTTGGGATCTACTTTGCCACGGTCACTAGTGGTTCTCACTGCATCTGCCTACTGTCACTTAGTTTATACTAAGTTCTCTCTCCTTGAGAATCTCCCTGACATCAGTCACCAGTGGTTCTCACTGCATCCGCCTACTGATGTCTAACTACTACTACAATCTCTTCACTTGAGAATCTCTCTCACTTTAGTCACTAGTGGTTCTCAATGTGTCTTCCTACTATTGCTATACTATTGATATTGCTCGCATCCATTACAGTTGGAGTTCTACTTGAACACTCTATCTATTGATACTCCATCTTGATGATTCTTTTCTTTAGTTTGTACATAGCTTTTGGTCACTTTCATGACACTGTAGTTCCTTTACGAACCCTGCTAACTTGACTTTGATTCAATGCCATACGCTTGGGGGAAACCACATCTAGTTTCTCCTCACAACATATGTCAAGTCAGTCACCGTTACTTAGAGGCACAAGTCCCCAATCTGATCACATCTTCAGTTTACACCCGCATCAGTAATCTTGTCATTTCTAGAGGACAACTTACTACTGACACAAATTGGTGCTTCTCAACACCCCAATTAAAATAGTGTTTCTTAACACTATCTTTGGACACATCTGTGTTTTCCAACACACATTGGATATCATAACATACACATCTATCGATAAAAATCAAACACAATGCACTCACAAGCATAATGGTGTTTTTCAACACCCCTATACACATACACATTTGAAAACTTTGAAATTGGTTGAGCTATGATTGAATCTTTCTCTCTATGTTGTCTGTTCTCATGGGTTTCATTGTTATTTTCTTTGTCTACTACTTGTTAGTGTACTCCCAATGATCTGGCAACATCAAATAAATAGGGTGTATGTGATAAGAGCTCCCGCACTAAGGTGGAACAACCTCACATCCCTTGATCTCATTTATTTGCATGCCATGGTGAGGTCGGTACTATCTTCTTGACTTTTATTGCTCTATTTGTTTATGCATGATCACACCCATGGTTATCTTAGCTTTGAATGCCTCGATACTGGTGTACTCTTGCCACATTAACTGGAAACAATGTTCAAGTCATCTTGGCTTTTGTACCCTAGTGCTTACGTTCATTTCCTTCATTTTATCCGATGAAAGTCATATTCATATCCTTATGGTTGCATTGTGGCACTAGTAGGGGTTGTATTGACTCTGATATTCTAAAAAAATGCTCAATGATGATGATTATACGATGGGTCTCACAACCATGTCCTAGAATTGCAATTTTATATTGCATCTAGCATAAGATCGCATTTTCATTTTAGACTTGCATTGTGGCAGCAATTCAATGTTCAGTTCATTGCATACTCCTGGGTTCATACATTGGGGAATTCTTCTTCAATGTCCTGGTTTCATCATGACTACACAAGTGTTCGATCCTCGCTCTCGATTCTTCACATGTTCTCTTGGTTAGCCGATGTCACACATTTGGACACCCTGCATGAGATGTTAGTACCATATATATTGCATTTAATTTTTCTTTTATAGATTGCATTTACATAAATCATCTACATCTATACATCTTTGCATCTACATCAATATATGCATCGCATGCAAATCTGCATCTACACATGTGCATTTCATACATTTACATATATTCAAAACATGTTCATCTATTTGCATATATTCTAACTCACCTAAACATTTAAGCATATAGGAAAAATCTCATAAATAATAGTGTGACATATGCAATGATACCAAAAGATGAGCTCATATATATATCTCAATGTGTCGATGCAATACAAAATGGTAGTAATCGAGCACAGTCTATCTCAAAATAATGGTACAATACATAGATGCCAATGCATCAGATACATCCTATGATCTCATCTATCAAATCTAACTCTGGCCTTCTCCCTCATCACCTAGAGGAGGTAAAGGTGGAGGCATATCTGGTGGAGGTGGTGCCTGTGCACCCTTTGATCCTCTGGCATATGAAGAAAATCTGGCCACCTACGATGCCTCATCAAGAACCACCCCTATATAGGATGTGTAGTAGTAGGATGCTCAGGTGGTCTGATGTCGAGTCTCCTCCTGTGTCATCTGCAGCTGCCCTCAGATATCCTACACATCTCGATCTCTATCTAAAAGTCGGGCGTCCCATACGACAACTTGTACTGTCAAATCTGTCACCTATCTGGTCAGCTGTCATTCCCTCTCTCTCACTCTCCACAAGGCCTCTTGTACCTATGATGGTACATCCCTAGGTACTACACCCTGTCTCGGCTCTTATGCAGGCTTGTACTCCTACATCTCATCCTCCTGTGGGACTTGCTACTACTCTGCCTGCTCCTGTATGTCCTCAAGCTACGTAGTCATCCTCCTCCTGGTCTGCTTCCTACTACTGCTTGCACCAGGATCTATCCTCATCTGGCGCATAGGTATGTCCACCTGTATAGTGCGTGGATGTGGCACCTTCTGTGGTAGTGGCCATGGTGCATGTTGTAATGGAGGCACTGGTGCCTGCTACTATAGCACCTATGGGTGCAGTACCTGTGCTAGCACGGCCATGCCAACTTGATCTATGAATTGGGGGAAGGGATGCGTCATGAAGTGCTCCCTAAACTCTAGATTCATGCCCCATCTGCTATAGTGCTCAAGTAATCCCATCGAGTCTGCACTAGGGCTCGTACATCGATCATACATCAACCACTATCTAACTTGGTCGACCATCCCCTCCTAAGCTCATTAGTTAAATGAGCATAGGAACAATACTCCTGAGCGATCTCCTGTGCCCGGCCAAACTGCCGCCAGACACGTCTAAGTAGAAACCGCTCAATGACTGATATCGCCCGGCCTATGAGATGCTGAGACATGAGAATATACCCCAGCTAATCAATGGCGTCCTCCCAATCCTTTGTTAGTTGCCATGGTTCCCATGTCACTGCAACTAGATCATCAAGCTACATTTTCCACTGCTCTATCTTACCCAGTGCAGGCTCAATAATCAAACCTCAGTACCTGTATATATAGGGCTCCAATGGATCCCTCAAATCCTCGCTTATGGTTTGAGTGATTGGCAAGTGCTCCCATGTCCACACCTATAATACAAATACCCCTACCGCCATGCTCTTCGCCTCTCTATAGGCGATCTCATGCATCTCATGGTACATATAGGCCAGCATGCACTAACCCAACCCATATCTGATCAACTCCTCCATCATCTGCTATAGCATCCAACCCCAACCACACTCGAAACCATGTTGCCCAAAATTTGGCATTAGATAGAAGCCAAGGGATGCTACCAATACCACAGCCAATTGGTGCTTAGGACCATACTGTCAGATCAGCTCCTCCCATGGGATGGCTCTCCCCATGACTAGCTCATCCTATAGGATCTCTTGTAGTGCCAGTGTCCCTGACCGAGGCTATACCTCATACTCTACTTAGGGCCCATGGAAAGGTATCCTAAGAATCCTATATATGTCCTATGCGTCAATGTCATCTCACCCTAAGGTAGGTGGAATTTGTTCATCTCCGAATGGAAATGCTCTACTAATGCTCCCAGTAAACTATAATAAACCCAAATATCGGGTATCTCACAGAGATGTGATAGGCCCAGGCTATCAATATGGGAAATCTCAGTGTCATCCAGCTGCTAGACCAACCCACTAATAGTGGGATGATGTGATCTGAATGCAATATCTGGAAACTCGACCTGCAAAAGATGCAAACAACAATGCACGATTAGTATTTGACTCATGATTCAAAATAATCAAAGCATAACTAAGAAATAAAGCATTTAACACATCCTACCCTAAGGACTAACGCTGATGTAATTTCCATCAAATGCAACACAAATCTATTTTTGTATTCAAATTACCAAGTTTTTCCCATGGGAAGTATTAGATCCTCGTGCGAAGAAGTTTTACGTGTCGCGTGACATTTTATTTTCATGCGAAGTTTCATGCTAGTTCGCATGAGAAATCCCCCTATCGAAGGGTTTCCCATGCGAGACGTGGGTACCCTCCCATGTGAGGATACCCACTGGCCAATGCGAGAATGTGCTTTTTAGCATTTTCTCACGCGAGCCTTCTTTACGGGGTGCACGAGGAAACTAGTTCCTCGCGCGAGAACCCGCAGAGCAGTTTCTAAATATGCGTAAAAATAATGCACAATTGACCAAAAATAATGAAATTTGAAATGCTAGAGAGGTTAATTGACCACTTAATGGGGGTCTATAGGTTGCTGGCTGATTGTGCCACCTGGATAACTTGAAATGATGAGCACCACAAGGACCACCATTTTTGCTCAGAACTCAATTCTTAAAAGTCAACGGAGGCAAATGATTTGAAAATGACCTTTTTGACTCATATATAGGTTTTGACCTAATTTTTGAAAGTGCTCTGATTTGCGTGAAAATTTCACCACTAGCTAATTTGGCCGCTCTGAATCCATTTTCGAGATCAAAATTGAAATATGACACTTCTATATAACTCAAAATCACATTTTAAAATGTTTGGGACCAACGCGATCAGATGCTTGTGTAGTCGACCTTCTAATGTCGCTTTCTTATCAAAATCTTATCATATCAACATTTTCTCAAATCTTTGAATATTTTCATCAAAAGTCAACTCTAATAAACTCTAGCCAACCCTAGTCAAACTTGGTCAACTAGACCTCAAAATCCCTCAAAATTGATTCTGAATGTTTTAAATGCTTTCATGATCTATTCTGAGTTCTTCTTGATCTCTGATTCAACATCTATCTACAATTTCTCACTCTCAATCATCATTATGATGTTTCATCTTTCCATTTCACTCTCGAGGGGGCAGGATAATTACATCATTGAATCTATTCTAATCAATCTGATCTAAATTCAAAAGACCTCATTTCTAGGGGCATCTCATGACTTGGGGCATGTTCATTTTTTCGTACTGCATAGTCAAAATGGATACTCCACAATCACTAAGGGCATCTTTTTTCCTTACATCTTGTCATTCATTAGGTGTCTGGGCAATCTAACCTGAATCCTTGAGGATCAAGCTTCATTCTGGAGATGATTCTTGAAATCTCAACCTATTAAGTATCTGAGTAATCTAACTCATATTCTTGAGGATCAAGCTCCATTTTGGAGATGGTTCTTGAAAACTCATCTATTAGGAATTGGGGCAACCTAAACCTGACTCCTGAGAATCAAGCTCCATTCTGGAAATGATTCTAAATCTCTATTGACTATCTTTTCGAACAGGTATCAGGGCAATCTAACCCTGACTCCTAAAGGTTGAGCCTCATTCTGGGGATAGTCTTTTGAAAGATATCAATATAACCAGTGTCTAGGAGACCTAACCTAGATATTGAGGGACTAAGCTTCATTCTTGAGATAGTTCTAAAACCTCTATTGACCATCTTTTTGGACAGGTATCAGGGCAATCTAACCTTGACTCCTGAAGGTTGAGCCTTGTTCTGGGGATAGTCTTGTGAAATATATCAAATCTATTAGGTATCAGGGCATTCTAACCCAGATCCCTAAGGATCAAGCTCCATTCTGGAGATGATTCTTGAAATCTTAATCTATTAGGTATCAGGGTAATCTAACCTGGATTCCTGAGGATCAAGCTTCATTCTGGAGATGGCCCTCTAAAACTCTATTTGACTGGCATCTTAGCAATCTAACCTAGAATTTGGAGAGTTAAGCTCTGTTCTAAAGATGGCTCTAAAATCTTCATCAATTGATCTTTGCATCACCAATGTTCAAATTTATTCTTCTGTGCTTCAAGCATCAGACTATTCTTTGAATCAATGCGGTGCTTGCACATCAATTCAGAGAGGGGAAAAATGTAACACCCCAAAATTGGTATCTTGCAACCCTAACCAATTTTGTTGCATTTGTCATTCTTCTGAATCATCAAAGTCCTATTGTACTAGGCAATTCTGAGTTTTGACTCACTCTACTTGACCTGAGTGTCAAATGCAGAAAATCCTAAATCTGCATTAATCATACATTATATTTAATTTCTAAATATCTATTGGCTAAACAAACCCTATGATTGAATTAATTTAATTATAAAGTCCTAGCACTTTAATTAAATGAAATTCACCCCTTTTAGCTAAAACACATGAAAAAGAATTAGATAATATTTAATTATTAAATAAATATCCTCATTTCAATAATTGAATTTAATTATTTAAATAATTGAGAAAAACACATTTATGAGGTCATATTTATTTAATTAATTAAATATTCTCTCAAAAATCTTCTCTCCTGTTCAGAAATAGAAGTTTTGAATTAATTGTTCTTTAAAGAGAAAGAAAACAGTTAAAATCATAAATAAGGTAGTTAAAATCATAAATAAAACAGTTAAAATCAAAGAAAGAAAAACAGTTAAAGCAAAGGGAAAACAATTTATTGTTTTCTTTTAAAGAAAGCTTTCTATTTTAAATTAGCTTTTCTATCTGTTTTATTTCAAAAAGGAAACTTTCTATTCTGATCACCTCTGAGTCTATAAAAGAACTCCCATTCCTCATTCAAAACTCCTGGAGAAAATATGCATTATTAAATTACTGAATTGTTGCTACATTTTATCATCTCATTTCTAGTTAAAAGCTTTCATTTGCAATAGAATAATTTCAATTTCTTAGAATAATTGCATTGAAATCATGTCTTAGATTAATCTTGCATCTTTCAATTCTTAGAATAATCTTGCATTTGCATTGCATTCATGGAGAAAAATCCTTCATTCTTAGATTGGTCTATGGTTGTGAGACTCTCATTCTGAGAGCTATTGTGAAACCCCATCTAGATAGAAGGCAATAGGTCGAATCATACAGGCATGCAGGATGAATAACTCATATTCATTTATGTATGTGGCTGATGAACAAGGACTATGTTGAAGTGTATGGTTGAATAACAAGGCCAATTTTACCACATACATTAACAGAATGAACAAGTAAACAAGACAAATTTCTTGAATATTCTATGAATATTTTTAGATCGATAATGCAATTCGATGTGGCAAGAGGCCCGGTGATGATTTCTGTAAATTAGTAAGTTAGTTCCATGATTTATGAGAATTACTTGACATCACATTGATTGAGGTATATGTTTGAGGAGGCTTCTTTAAGAAGTTTGTTTTGGTCAAACGAGGTTTGTGAAATGGCTCAACTACCAATGTAAAATTGATGAGCAAGTCAACACGGTCAAAGGAAAATGTTTTATGAGTTTCTAAATACATTGTATCTTAACTAAGATGTTCTAGATCATTCATATCTTAGATCTAGGGTTTGGTGTAAGTCGATGGAAGTAATTCTATATTGTAGAAGGATTTGGAGATAAGGAAAGCAAAGGAATCAAGTGTGATCAAGCTAAGGAAGAGTATACAATATGATGATGTATTTTAGAGCTTAAAAGTATCTTATCATGTCGAGGTAGTGCAATTTTTGAAGATATTTTTTTTGTTTCTTTCTAATCATTGTAACAGTAAAATCCCCTAACAGGGTGGATCCTAACAGATCTTTATTGTGAATCCTCTAACAAGGTGACACATTAGCTTGTGTTTTAAATTAATTTAATAAGGATTACCCTAACAGGGAAAAGATCCTAATATTTGTAAGGAAAATCCCTTAACCGGGTAACAGCTAACAATGTTTTTGTAAACCTTTAATAGGGTAAGCTCCTAATAGGGCGTATTCCAAAAGAGTACAAATTTTTTGGGTGTCATCTCACACCATGTTTTTTTCCCAGTTAGGTTTCTACATGATAAATATGGTGTTTACATTGTATGGTTGATTACTTTTGGATATATGCATTAAAATTTTACTTATGTTAGTTGTTGTTATATGTTTTGGCGCATAAAGTGTAAAGAAGTGGAATTGGTGAATTTGTGTAGATTATTGATTCACCCCTCTATAGGATTTGATGAATAAATCCAAAATTTCTAAGAAACTTGCATGCAAGAACCTGATATAGAAGAGAAGTAGGAAGAGAGAGAAAGAGAAGAACTTAGAAGTTGCTCAGAAAGTGAGAGCAAAATTGTAATATGAATTAATGAAAAATAAACTACAAAGTTCAACCTATAAAGGTGAACAAAACCCTAAAACAGGAAAAGCTAGGTTGCACATTAATAATTAATATAAATATTAATTATAATGCACCTAAGAGATAGCTTAAGTAAACTAGAGTAAAAGAAAACTTAATTAATTAAATCAAAATGATCTAATTGATAAGTGTGAATAGATAATTACTCTAACACCCCCCTTAAGAAAAGCTCAGGAGGTAAGATAACCTAGCACAACTATGAAAGTAGGAAAATATGGGTCCCAGCAACAAGGCCTAATCAGGTACCCATGCATAACCAAATCTCTGTAAAGTGGAGAAATAGAGAAAACCACATGGAAAAAACCCTAATCCAAGAAGAGATAGAAGAAAAATCTGAAAAGAATGGCACAAGAGACTCTCTCAAAACTATAAGTACAATCAAACCCCCCATGAGAGAGGAATGAGGCACCAAGGCCCCCCCAGAATGATGGAACCCCTATAGGAATGATCGAACCAATGGAACTTCAATGTGAAAGAAATAGAGGTACAGAGTAAAAAGGGAACCCCTGAAAGAGTAGTGAAACTGGAAGGCCAAGCTGGTGCTCAAAGGAGAATGAGTGAGACTCCTAGAATGGAATCTCTAATGAAGGTGGGAAAATAGATGGGCTAAATCTGTTAGTTGAGAGGAGATGAATGTCCTCGGATATGCCCTCAACAACTGGAGGGGAAGGCTCGATGCAGGGAGTGACCATAATAGGAACTTCTAAAGAAGAATTATGCTGAACAAAGGTAGGAAAAACATGAGGAGGAGGTGGAGAAGCCACAACACTAATCTCAGGAGCAACACAGAATTTTAGGTAACCCAACTTCTTCTCACTAGGCACTCACAAACTAGGAGAGATATCCTCCGACACAGGAGATGGTGAACCAAGATGGGAGAAGGAGTACAAGTGGGTGGCATGATCAACTATCTCTATAGAAATAATGTGTCCAGTCACACAATCTTAGATGTGAACAGAATCTGCAGTGAACTCAACTGTCTTCTCTGTCCCACTATGAGTAATCTGATAAATGGAGAGAAGGTTCGATGACAAAGATGGAACACATAGTACATCATGGAATGCACCACCATCAATGTCAATATAACTATGACCACACACGGGCATAACAATATCATTCCCCATCAAGATGTGTGGGGTAGTCGAGGCCAAAAAAAGATGAGATGGAACTCTGAGAAGATGCCATATGATGAGAAGCACCGAAATCTAAAAACCACCTAGAAGAGGGACCTATACCAGATGCACATAAGGCATGACCCTTTCCATTGTCTGACACATCTTCCTAAGATGATGATGAAGAAGACCAATTAGAAGAGGAAGACAAAATATCAATGTTTCTCTTATGAAGAAGAGATGTCAAATCAGCAATTTGTTGGGCATATCCATCTACCTTCTTCTGAAAGCACTGAGACTCATCGTGATTGAACTTATTGCAATAAGTACACTTGGGTTTTCCTTTCTTCAATTTCCCCTTAGGTGAAGGAGGTTGGCCAAAGGAATGCTGAGAAGGAGAATCCTTCCAAGAGTCTGTGGATGATGACACCTATTTCTATTCTGGTTTCCATGGAGATGGGTGAGCAACCAAGGCATGGCTCATAGAGCCAGAAGTATCATGCAGTTGTTGAATCTTTGACTACTCTTGAGTCAACTGATCATAGAATGCCACAAATGAAGGCATATTGTCCCTAGGACCCAAGGCATCCATAGTGGAATAGAAAGTGGAGGAGAAAATATGGAACTCTCCATGAAGATTTGAGAGTATCAGAAAGATACACTCATCATCTAATTTGGTCTTCTCACATCCCTGTAAAAGTGAGAGGAGAGCATTGAACTTCATCAAGAAGTCCTCAATGGTGGAAAAACTATCAGGAGACAAGGATGTCAAATCTACATCAAGCTGAAGTGCCCTGAATGCATTCACTATGCCAAATAGATCTGAAAACTTTCCCCAATATGTGCGAGGAGTGGTCAAACCGTCTACATGAAACAGGAGGTTGTCTGAAATGTGCAGTGCAATCAAACCCATGGCTTCATCCATTTTTTTCCTATGCTGAAGGACCTCAAATGGATTTTGTAGAGTAGGTTGGTTCTCATCCAGACATGACCATAAGCCATGTGACATGAGTAGCCTGGTCATATGTGCTTTCCAGGTGTGGTAATTGTGCAGTGTCAGCCAGGCCACAAAGGGGTCCGACATTGAGAGAAGAAGAAGACATAAATAGAAAGGTCATTTCTAAATTTAAATGACAGAAAGAAAAATCACCCCCCCATAATGTATAATTATATCCCCCATACAGCAAAGAAACAATTACTAAAAGCATAAAAAATGAGAAGAAACCTGGATGCCAGATGCAGAGATGGAGGAAATGGAAGCCTATACTTCAATGCCAAAAATGAGGGATCAAAAGGCCAAATAAGAAATCAAGACCAACACCATTGCATCTGGCTTAGAAACACCTTTCTAATGATGTTTCATTTTTTGAAAATAGACACTGTATGCTCAAGTTATGGCCAAAAAACCAATGATGCCTCCAAAAAACAAATCTTTGGAAAAAACCAATCATGTCAATAAATTTGATGTTCAAATGACGATCAGAAAGCCCGTGAAAAATTTGATGGTCGTCGGGTCTATCACCAGAAAACTAAAAATCGGTCGAATAATTTCAAAAATCCCCTCAAAAAAAAAATCTAGTCAGTGACATCATCAGTGATGTCACCCTGCATGCAGGATACATCACCTAGTGGTGGGTCACCGGTGGAGGAGGTGATTGGGTGGCCACCAGGCAGTGACTGGGCAGCTCCCAAGTGGCAGCGCCTATGGCAGTAGCTTTGGTGGCCGGTGGCCAGTGCGCCAGCTAGGGCCGGGCGTAGGCCAGGTCGGGGTGGCGCCAGTGTGGCGCGGGGGTGGCGCACTTCGGTTGCACTCTGGCAGTGCCAAAAAAACATTTTTTTTGAATTTTTTTCTTGAAACCCGTGTTGTATGGCCTAGGAGGGAGAAAAATTTCCTCTGAGGTCATTGTGACCAAAACCAGGGAACTTTATATGTATTTCAACTCTCCCAGGCCTTCTGAACGCAATGGTGTAGTCTGTTTTGGCTCGAAGTGCTCCTAAAAAAAGTGCCTCATCCAAAATGAAGAAAAAACCCTGAAGAAGCTGGCTTTCATTTGCGACTCACAACTTCAAAAAACCCTCAGACTAGGTAGTAGCAGTGAAGCTCTGATACCATGTAGGATTTGATAAATAAATCCACATTTGCCAAGAAACCTACATGCAAGAACCTGATACAGAAGAGAAGTAGGAAGAGAGAGAAAGAGAAGAACTCAGAAGTTGCTCAGAAAGTGAGAGTGAAATTGTAATCTGAATTAATGAAAAAGAAACTACAAATTTCAACCTGTAAAGGTGAACAAAACCCTAAAATAGGAAAAGCTAGGTTGCACATTAATAATTAATATAAATATTAATTATAATGCACCTAAGAGATAGCTTAAGTAAACTAGAGTAAAAGACAACTTAATTAATTAAATCAAAATGATCTAATTGATAAGTGTGAATAGATAATTACTCTAACACTATCAGTAGTCAAGCCTATATTAACACTTCCCACTAGCTCTTAGTTCTTCTTTTTCCTTATTAGATTCAGTTTCAACTTCTTCTACCTCAGCTTTATCTTTACTTTCCTTCTTAGCTTTTGAATCTTTGTAGCCAAATGATTTCTCTTTCTTCCTCCTATAAGTTTTCTAAAGAATAACATGTGACTTCTTTTGTGGCTTAGTCATAGTAGGTGTGGTAGATTGAGTTTTTTTAATGTTGAATTCCTAGTGACCCTCTTAGGTGTGACTTCTTCAACTTAAGCTTCTTTTTTCTTATATGGAGCAACAGTAGATGTGCCTGCCTTCTCACTTTCAATTTTGTTCCTAAAATTTGTCATCATACCTTGTGTTATGCCACTCATTTTGGCTATATTTTCAATTTGTTTCCTTTATTTTATTTGGATTAATGGTGCTCTTAGTTCACTTTGGATTTTCAATGATGATTCCTCAAATTTTCCAAATCTATGTGTAGATGTATCAATAGGTTTTGAAAAAAGTGCATCAACATGTAAAGTGACTAAGTTACCATCTACTTCATAACCCATAGCTGGTATCTGAGAAATTCTAGCTTGCACTGCCTACAACATACATGTATCTATATCTACTAGAAAACAAATATCATCTTTGTACTTTTCATCTAAACTGCTTGGGATTCTCTCTCTTAAGTGCATTTTTCCTTGAAAATATTTAAAGTATCCCCACATGATAGCATTAAAATTACCTCCTAATATCGTGATGCATTTCTTAATTTGTATAATTATTAGTTGATCTTTTATCTATGCAATAGGACCTATTCCTAGAAATTGATAGAAAAACACACATACCAAGATTGAACCATACTTGAATGCTTTCTTCTTATCTTTATTGATCTTCTCCATGATTAGAAGAATTGGCTCCTCAAAATTTCACATAAGCCATACTTTGGATCCTCTTTCACCATTCTATATGCAACATGAATTACTCCACCAGGTACACTCTTCAATTGACTAGACTGATATGCTCTTTATCCAATCACCATTGAAGTAAATATAACTTATTTATGTTCAATGTCTTTGATATTTAATTCTCAGTGACCTTGTTTATATTTCGTTAAGCAAGTAACCAAATTAGTAGAAATGGTCTGCAGATTTGGTGCTTCGTCGGTTGCACAAAATCTAGTAACATTATTGATTAAATCCTTTGTGATCTTGTGAGGTTTTCATTATCCAACCAAATAAACTAATTTTGGACCTTGCTCAGCAAATACCTTATCCATTCTGGATGAAAATCATTAGGAATCTTGACTGTGTATGTAAAACCTTTATGCACCAAATGCATATTCTTGTCCTTTACCTTTACATCATCGCTCAGATTAAGCAATTCATTATAGATTTCAGCAGCTCCTAGTTCTTCCAACTTGTAGTGTATGAATGAATGGATATCTTTAGTTAGAAATACACCATAGGGTATTGATGATAGGGAAACCATAGGATCATTATCGTTAGCCTTCAATGGATGTAGCTTGAATATAGGTCTTGGCTCATCCACAACATCGATCATCATGAGATTATCCATAATGAAAACAATTATCTCTTAGCATTAACACTCCTATAGAATCTTCACTCAATATGATAAAACCTCCAATTTCACTGATAGGTGTTCTTTGACAACTGATACAATTCACTGCTCTAAATCTCAAGTAACACACAATAAATGCTCATAGTCACTTTATAATGCATACAAATTCTCTATCAAACTCGTAAGAATTTAAAGTAACATAAGAATTTTCTTTCCCATCTATATAGTTGAGAATGTAGTCATTATTTTCAAAGGTCAAATAGTGATTTTCACTGATCATAATGATTATGAAAAAATAACCATTATATGTACACACAAAACCAAATATAGAACTTTTATCTTCACTAACATCTTTAAATCACAAATAGGCATCTCAATATGCATATGAATCTTAAAGCTCATTCAGTAATAGAGGTACTTTAGGATTTTTCCTTTTGGTATTCCCCTAAGTCATAAAAGACTTAGTTCACCAATGGATTCTCCACACTTCTTGAATCGGTGGAGTTCTCAAACAACTCAAAAGATTTTAATTCACCTTTATTCACCCATGTCTTCTTCATTTCACTTCTGAAGTCCTCAACATCAATAATTATCTTACCTTTATCATTTGCATCTTTGTTCGCTGGTTGGCCTCTGGTATTATTTCTTACTCTATATGATCTAGCAAGATGGCCAACTCTATTACAGATATAAGAATCCATACCTGTTTGTTTCCAAGGTCTAACATTGCTTCTAGCTAACCTTAATCTATAGTTCAAAATCATATTTCCATTGTTGTGAAAATAAGAACGTGTAACATCTAACTGGTTACCCTGATTATTAGGTCTCTGACTATTGTAACCATGTGACCACTGATGTTGATTCTAATCCTTCACTTATTAGCTTTATATCCAAACTTATTGCAGAAATAACAAGTTCCTTGAAATTCATTACATATAGCATAATATTTATCACCTCTACCATAGGAATTATTTTATCTAGAAGTAGGACCTCTAGGTATAAAATTATGAATAATACGTTCAAACCAATATACATTAGCAGTATGACCTTCCTTATGATAATTGAAACATACCATTTTACACCTTTTCTTACCAGTATTATTGTTCACCTTGGGTCTTGATTTATCTCTTGCATTGATGTCTATAGTGCCAGATGATTCACTAAATTCAAATTTTGAGAAACCTAGACTTTATTTTTCTCCATTCCTCTTCTTCTTAGTAAGTTTATCATCAAGTTCAGCATAACTCTTACTGAATTTCTCCAGCAGACCATTCGTATTTGTAAGCTCTTATTTCATCTTATCATTCTCTTTCCTCAATCCCTCATTCTCTCTTGTGATTTCAATATTTTCTACATTTGTGTCATGTAAGTATTCATTCATTAAAGTTACTTCTTGCTCCAGCCTGAATAGTTGCTCCAAATTGTCTGTTAAGGTTTCATCTTCAGCCTTTAGGGCATCTTCAACAAATTTATTTGCATCTTTAGTAGCTCTCATTCCTTCAAGGTCTTCACACATCCTGATAGAATGAATTTCAAGCTCTCTTCTCAGATTGGTCACCTCTTCTTTAAGTCCATTTTTCTTATCCATCAGATTTACAATTTCTTCCTCATATTCTTCAGACACACTTTCTTCAGACATTTTCTCAATGCCATCTCAACTTTAGATCATTTGTTCAATGAGTTATCTTATTTTAGAAAGGGAGTGCCTAATTTTTTATTTTAGTTCATTAATAAACTTGTTTGTATCATCAAGTTGTTTCTCATACTTATAACTCTCCGTGTTGATTATCATCGATCATTTCCTCAAGTGGTTAAGATTAATATCAAGAGGACCAATGCTCTGATACCAATTTTTAGAATGAATAAGAATTGAGATTGGGAGTGAATTAGTGTACATAAGTACTTAATAAATTTCACCATCCTTCTAACAAAGCTAATTAAAAACTTCCAACTAATGCACCATGCAACTTTTAATATCAAATAGAAGTAAAAAACATCAAGCATCCACAAAAGAATTACATATGACATGTAGATTTTTCATGTGGAAACCCTTGTTAGATGGAAAAAACTATGATGGGAATGACACCCACAAATCACCTTACCACAGTAAAAGTATTTTCCTTGTTAGGAGCTTACAATACCCTTTCTAGGGTTCACCGTATTAAAAGTGACTAAACCTTGTTAGAAGTACAAAAAGACTTGTTAGAGTCTACCTTGCTAGAGGATTTAAACCTTCAATAAATAAGTTACTCTGTTAAAGGATTTACAATAAAACCTGTTAGGATCTATCTAATTAAGGGATTTAACCTACTGTAAATATTAAGGAAACAACAGTAACAATGATCTGTAGAATGGTATTGATTGCCTACCAGATCCTTTCTTCTCCTTTTCTCTCTGATACTGTACTAATCTCTGATGGTTGCACTTCAAAATATGATCACAACCCTAAATCACACAATTTAGCTCTCCTTATAAATTATTTTTTTAAGTGGTTTGAGACCTAAAAACTTTCAATCCAAGTTGGCACAAAATACTTATCAACCTCCTCAAAATCAACATCAATAATACCTAACACATCGACTCCAAACATAATCTACATTAACATAAATGATAGGCGACCTTAGATCCACCACCTTAATTGATTCATCATGAAATTATGATCAATGACCCAATAGGTACATTGTCTTCCACATCAAAAACATAATTTGATCAAAATAGAAAATTAGTTATCGTGATTAGAAGCATTCTTTCCTCATACCATATGAATGTCTTCTCCAAGATCGCATATTCTAATTTTCTTTGCAACTCGACCACTACCAGTTTATCTGACTGAAACTATTCTTCCTATACATCTCATGTACATCGATCAACATTGTTAACTGTATCTGCCTTTATCCATCATATACGTATCTTACCAGTCACTCCAATCATATTAAATGAACATGTTTCCATCAATCACAACCAATTATGAATCTACATATGACCGATCTTCATATCTCTTCCAAAAACTACTATTTTTCCAACAATAATTCATCTAAAGACAATGTAATAAAGTTTGACTCTCTTATTTTTTCTTTTATATCTTCTTTTTCAACCTCAGCAAGATAACTTTCCCATTCCCATCCACTATTTAATGACAAATTATTTTTAGGTTAATTAGGAACTTTCAAAATGTCCAATAAATAACTCATTGGTGGCTAGTCTTTCATAGCACACCCTCTTCTCAAAATATAAAAAAGAAACACTTAACTGAATAATTTTTCCCGGTTCTTCTAGTTTTATTTCTTTTCCAAAATAGCTTCAATAGAACCTTTAACTTTAGCAGGCTTCACTTTTATTTTTAAATGCGCATAATATTCCAAGGCATTCTTAACATGCTAACATTTCTCTTTTGTTTTCCATCTTATCACTCATTTTTCAATTTGATCTATGATTTTTTTTGTAAAATTTATGAATATGCTTGTCAATAGTTTCAAGTTTTGGCTACAACCTCATTTATTTTTTATGTTTCCAACTACATATATTACACCTACATTCTATTGGAGGGTTACCTTTTTTGGATTCTTCATTAGTTTAATTAATGGATACTTTAAAACCCAATGAATTTTAAAATTCCTTGACAAATCCCACTCTCGATTTCTTTTTTATTTGGATTTTATTTTCCCCTTTTGTGCATCATCATCATCTATGACATTCTCACCCTAGTTGATTATCTCATTCTCTCTATCCTGGGTATCTACCATGAAATCTTCTTCAATTTCATCATCATCTAAGATATCAAATTCGCTACTTTCTTCAATATTCGGTGTAGGTTATGAATCTTGTAGTTGTACTTGTGATGATGTACCTTCCTAATTCTCACCACAAACCTTTCCAATAAAAAAGTACAAAGTTAAGGTTCTACATTTTTTTGGCCTCTCTTGTCTTTCCCCATATTCAGGACTCTTACCCATCTTCCTATTTTAAATATTTAATGAAATAGGGGCTGCAAAAAAATATCTACTTGTTTAAAAAAAAGTAATAGACTATATGATTCATTGGCCCTATGACCTACAATCTAGATGTCTTAGGTCTCCCAAGTCACCACTGATGAGTCCCCACTAAATAAGAATGGACTAAAAAATACAAATAGATAGAGATAAATTCATAATAATAGTATAACACTATAAAAAATGATCACTTACCTTTAGGTTATTAGTGAGTAGAACTAGTAGTCTCTAATGCAGACACCAACAATAGTTGTTCCCGGTCTGAAAATTTGATATTAATCTGAATTGAGAGCTCAGAATCAACCAAATTATGTAATAATAAATTTGATCTTTGATTGTATTTATACCAATCCATATTAGGAAAATTCTGTAGGAATTTTAAATGGTATACAAGTATTTGGAAAATCCTGCTTCATTCTAACATATCTTATTTAATTTTCTAGGCGATAATAGACCATCAACTTATAATAGATTGGTGAATATTATAGTGAATTAAGACACACTTTTGTAAAGGTTAATTGGGTCCTCATGAAAATAGATCTTTTTATGGCCGTTGGAAAATTATGGTCATTGATTAAGGCACACTTCCAAAATTGTAGGCAAAAATGTTAAATATATCATTTGGAAAATGTAGATTTTATTGGCAAAATCTTTATATATATACAATTAATTAAATAAAAGGATGGGAAAGTGGGAAGTGAATTTGAACAAAAATTTATAAAGTCTGGGAAAATTGGCCACCACGATCGGTACTACTTATTCACCAGATTCCAAATTACCGATACGAAATATTCACCATTGGCAAATACTCATCGCTAAGATTATTACTGACGAGGGAGTTTTGATGCATATTATATTATTTTGAGTGTGATACTATTATTATTATATTATTACACCATATTTTGGAATGTCATCCTCTTTGTTGCTCGTGTATAGAAGGTTGACCTTGGTTTTGCGGGTAATCCTAGGAGATCGAGTCCATCAATGATTCTTACACTCTAGGCTGGTCAAAATATTCTAGCATGTGGCCTTATACATGCCATGAGAGTGAGGATCCTCTATGGTAGATATCTACCTATAGATCTTGATGCCACTATATAAAATATACTAACACATGTTGATCACTAAGAGGCTTATGCCTAAAAAAGGGTAGTCATGAAGCTTCCCAAGAGTGGGAAAAATTGTGCCCCGTGAAAAAACCTCTGGGATTTCAGAAAGTGCTCTTCAAGATTGGGCATTTTTGGAAAAAAAAAAAAAAAAGGGAAGGAAGAGATAACCCACAAATATATAAAATAAGGTGATGTACCAAATCTTTTGCAACCCTTTGGATCTCCCTTCAAAAATAACAAGAACACATGACCTCAAAAGATTGAACACAGAATGTCACATACTCTTCATTGTTGGAAGGAGAGAAGAGTGGTAAAGTAAAACAAATGTATAGTAGAATACTCATATCTTCTTGTGAGAAGGAATCACTAAGGCTCGAAGGAGATATTCCCATTATCTCACTAAAAAAACTTATCTTTGAAAACCCTGCAAACCACAATGACATAGCATATCCCAAAACCACAAATTATCATAGATTATTGGAGTAGTATAAAATGTGGCTCAAAGACATGCACATTCATTTTTGAAATTATAAAATATAGAAACTATCATAGATAATATCTACATTCATTTGAAAAATGACATAAAACTTTAAAAACCATCCACAAAAATAATGAAAACATATAGTAGAGGAAACTTGGGCAGAATTTGCTATGCTTTCTTCTATTGATTAACTGAATGCAAAGGCTAAGGTTTGAGAAATGATATAGTAGCTATTTTTAGGGTTCTTCTCTTTCAATACTGGTGAATAAAAGACTATAGAAATCTCTCAGCTCTCTTTTTACAATGTGCTCACATGGTCTTATAGAAAACATTCCTTGAACTGAATCTCAAAAATGCAAACAAAAAGGGGCTCTGCAAATGTGCTATGTGGAGATCTCAATAAGAACACATTCTACAAATATGCCCTATTATAGTGGATTTAATGTATCACATAGGAGAACATGATTATCTATATCAAATCAATAATTTACCTAATTTGTTTTCTATTGAGATAAACTATATCACACTTGATATCAAGTCATATAAAATTCTGGGACCACACTACCCTTAATGCATCAATTATAATTTAATGAATATATGTTAAGGTTTTCTATAATATTTTTGTAAGGTTTTCTAATCTAAATTGCAAAAAAAATTCTAAGATTTTCTTAAAAAGTTATAAGGTTTTCTAAGATAGTCCTAATGTTTTATAAGTTTTTTCTAAGGTTTTCTAAGAATACAACAATTGTTCAATAGTTTTCTAAATTTTTATAGGGGTTTCTAATATTTTTCTAACATTTTCTAAGAATATAAGAATTTTTCTAAGGTTTTCTTGTGATTAAAATATTCAATTATATATCTAGGAATAAAATAATTTAAGAATACAAAAACAAACATATACTTGCCTAAATAAATTTAAAATTCTAACAAATAAAAAAAATAAAAAAAATATAACATGCAAGCATATATAAACAAGAAAAAGAAGAATTTGTTGCACCTGGTATAGTAGAATTGAAGTATTAGATGATGTAGTTTAAATGACCTAAAAGTGGTCACCTAAACCCTAGACCCCTAATCTCAATCTCATATCAATAAACCCTAAGCTTGATAATTCTAAGTCCTAAACCAAACACGCAATTCATCAATTTCAAGCTAATCTGACCTGATTCCTAGCTCCTAATTGATCATCATACTTGATTAATTAATTAATTCCTAAAAATACAATATATTGGTAAATAAAACTTAAGTTAATTATTTAATTGATATTCTAATATATTAATTAAATAAAATTACAAAATTGTCAATAAAATTCAAAAAGGAATTAAATTAATTAATAAAAGAAAAATGTGTATTTAAAATCAATTAAATCTTTGAAAATGCATATGATGTCATCAACTGAATTTTGAATCAAAATGTGCATTTAAAATTAATTAAATATTTTAAAATGCATATGATGTCATCAACTAATTTTTGAATAAAAAGTGCATTGAAAATCAATTAAATCTTTAAAAATGCATATGATGTCATCAACTAATTTTTCTGAATTGGAAATAAATCTGTTTTATTCAGTTATTATATTTTCTCATTTTGGAAACAAATCTATTTTATTCAGTTAACTTAATCTTATCTATTTATCATTTTGGAAACAAAGTTGTTAACTGAAAAATCAATTTGGAAGTTTCCAAAAACACTGAATCTTTCGACCAATCAAATTGCTTGCGCATGGATTGTGCTTCCTCAAATCGAATCTAAGCCACTCATTTCCTCTAATCTCGACCGTTGATTTGGGAGAGATTTTCTAGAAAAGAGAGCTTCATTTACTTCACAAAGGATCTCAGTTTTTGCTATCATTATTATACTATTTTTAGCATTCAACCATTCAAGCATTTTGCAATCTTAGTTTCAATTACTTAGATTTGTTAATTGTTTTTAGTTGCATGCAAACTTCATAATCTAGAGAATTTTCAATTTGGGCTTAGAAAATAATGAAAACATTTCAATATTGGTGCTTAAAATTGATCTCATTAGCTTTAGAATCAATCTTGCATTTGCATATCATATATATTAACCATTTCATTTAGCTTTCAAATCCTTCGTTTAGGATCTGGTGTATTCATTGTTTCTTGCAATGACCTGAAGAGAAAGATTCAAACTCCTACCTACTAGAAGGTAATCAGCCGATGTCAGTTAGCCTTGGGCATTTCAGTCTTCTGATTTTGTCATTTTCTAACTATCTAACTATGTAATGGTTCATTGAAGTGTGTGTTTGTAGCTGCAGGTATTTGACACAATTTCACATGCACATTTATGGTGCCCACCATGGGGCTCAAACTTCCTTTTTGAGCCAAATCCTTCCCACATTCACTTTGAGCTAAATCTAATTCATCCATCACGTCTAGATTGTCATTTCGGTTCCAATCGACTATAAACTCACCCATATCTGATGAAAGTCAATTCTGTGGAAAAAAACATTTGCCCAAATAGGTCGTACGGCCTGTTGCACGTAGGCGAAGATAGATTTTTCAACAAACAAAAAAAATTTGAAAAAAAAATTTAAAATAAAATAGTGACTGTTAAATTTGATGGTCATTAAACCATCATTCTGCATGGCCTTCTATGACGGCCAGGAAACTATCATATTTAACATAGTGATTTTCTGACATCAGCAAGGGTTGAAATTTTTTTGCCTTCACCATTGAGCATTTTGATTTTGCAGTCTATCTTCAGAGGGCCATAATTTGCTCATTTTAAGTCCTTTTCTTGAGAAACTTTTTATGATTTTGGGTAGAATTTCCTAAAGATTACTGAGTTGGGATTATTTTATGGTTTTGGTTTATAGATTTATCAGAAATAGTAGATTGTGAACACTATAATTGTCTAATCCTCTATTTTGCAGCTTCTAGAGCCTCGTGCGGGCTCATACAGTAACATTTTTTTGTGCAATTATTTTTGAAAGTGCATGATTTTTCATCTACTTTCTAAATATGCAATCATTTTTTGATTTTAGGACTTTTCTAATGTTGAACAATCTTTGGCTTTGTTGTTCTTGATGCTTATATTTTGATTACATCCTAATAGTGGTTTGTAGGATATTGTAAATGAAGACAAAATCCTAAACTACTAATGAGTTTGATGCAGGATATTTGTCGAAGACTTTGCGTATCTTCCAAAACTACCATGTTTGCATTTAATAGTTAAATAACACTTCATATTTGGTGCTTAAAAAGAATCACTTTACTTATGTGTTTGAAGTGTTCTCTAGATTTTTAATCCCAAAGAATTGCATGAACGTATCCTCTCCCCTCTCCTTCATAGATCTTAGGTATAAGAGAAATTTATGCAAATCTTTTACCGTGGCTACCTCCCGAGAGCTTTAATAGAGCCAGTGAGAGAGATTTCCCAACCAGTAACAGGATAAAGAAAAGCCCTTCCAAATCAGTATATAAAAATTTCATTGTGAGTAATCTGATAGTGAACAGGTGTTGATTTTTATATGCCAACAAAAGATCTCACTCAATACCCTTGTGGTGTGTAAAAACCTATAGAACTTAACTTTTGTAGGCTAGGAGGCCTCCTGAAGAGGGCTAATCTACTGCACATATAGCTCCCTGAATGGATGCCCTGACTAAAAAAAAAATTATAGTGACCAAAAATCCCTCTATCTACTGGCATGAATGGTCAGAGACTGACTAAGACATGCCACATTTTTACGACTCTTAGTAGAGACAACGGTCCCTTGCGAAGTGATTACCCTTGGGATTCAAAGTTTAGTGTGCCTGAGAAGTGAGTGCACTATAAGGAGGAGCCTGTGCCTCCAATCTTCTAAGTTCTCCACTATGAGTAGGTGTGGCTGAACTTTGGTTCAAGTCAGAATTCAACTGATATTGCCCTGGCTTACCTAGGTTGTGGTGTGTTTTTTCTTTATACAACAACCATTCTTCTTGATGTGTCTTGCGTAAGTGAAACAATAAAACAAAAACATCAAAACAAACAATCAAAAGGAACATCAAAATAATCAACGATTAAAAATCTACACTCTTAGGTGTCAAACTATCAACTCTTTTTTGAGTTTCTACATCTAGTGTCAAAACTCAGAAAATCAGTCAAATTGTTATCCAATTATGTCTTCCATCGTGTTGGTTCTATCTAGATTTTCTCTAATCTATGCTTTCACAACATCACTACTAGTTTGTCATTGACTACAATCTATTGATAGTATGACTCGCTTGTTGTTTTGAAAAATTACTTTGTTGTGCTAGTCCAAGTGACTTGTTATCTTAATCATCTTTGTCTGTGTTGTCCTTATCTTGAGTTGTGAGAGCATGTTTGTTAACCTTGACTCAAGATCAGATTATTTTCTTCTCCTTTTTAGTTGGACATTATCCCTTTGTCTTCTTAGGTCTTGGACTTAATTAGCACTTTAGACATCACCTTAGCACTAATTAGATGAATCAACTAGTTAATGCTGGTACAAACTAGGATTTCTTTTACAATACTTTACATGGAATGATAGTGTCCTCCGCTTACATAAAACCCTCTTTTCGAGGAACAACTAAACACTCCACATGAGTCAGTCTTTCTCGGTAACAGACTGCCATATTTGACCATGTTTTGAGAAAATTATCATGATGTTGAAATACCAGAGTTTGAAGATCCTAAAAACTTTGAGGAAGAATTTAACAAATGTCTACACGATCAAGCCTTCCTCAAAGTCATGAAGGTTATCATGAACAGAGACAAAGAGAAATACTTTTTAGAGCTAGTTGAACAAGGAGCCCAACTTCCCTCTCATTATAGAGTAGAAGATATCATTACAAAAGAGGAGGAAACTCCTATAACACTGTTAACCAAACAGCTTCAATATTTGCAAATAGAAATACAAACAATTAAATAGGAAAAGGAGAAACCATTGACAAAATTCTATATGGACACCATTTTTCCATTTTCTTTCGATAAAAGTTTGCACTTACCTCCATTTCCACATGGAGTAGAAATCTCAAAATTTGACAAGTATAGTGGTCATTCCGACCCACAAGACCACATTTAGGAATTTTGTGCTCTATGTATAGATTTTATGCATGAACAAACATATCTCATGCATCTGTTTCCCTGAAGATTAGGTGGTTGAGCTATGGAGTGGTATTCAATGTTACCCATAGGGATCAAATTTTTTGACAAGCTGATGAATATGTTTTTTATAATAGTATTCATATATCATACAACATCTCGTGTCTATGATTGAATTATATAGCATTCAAAAATAGATAAGAGAATCATTCCTGGCTTTTCTTCAGCGATGGAGAAGAGTATTTTCTAGATATCCACAACTCATTCCTAAGTCTGAAAAGATGGATATATTTACCAACGCATTACTTGATGAGTATAATTACCCACTTTAGATGCAAGATCTTTCTACTTTTGATCAACTTGTCAACAGTGCACTGAAGATTGAAACTATGCTTGTAAAGAAAGGTGAAGTTTGCCTTTCAAAAGATACAAAATTTAACTCCAGTTCCAAAGATAAGACCAAATACTGGAATAAGAACAAGTACGTAGTGAATAATGGGGTTGTCAATAATGTTACTCCCCAACCCAAACAAGTAGTATTCAATTTGACAAGTGTCTCAAAAGCCCTAAAAGCTGTTGAAGATAACACAAATTCATCCTCCAAAGGAATCAGTAACCTTATGAAGGAGAAACCGTGGGTTAAATGAATGAGGGACTTCAATCCCTTAGGTGAATCTTATGAATCGACCCTTAAGACTCTACTGGTGGTGCAGAGCACCCTAGGGTTCAGCTCCAAACCCTAGCAATTTTTGCTGAGTGATCAAAAGGAGAAGATCACAGTTAGTTTTCAGTCCTGGTCTTTAAGCCTAATCAGTTCTTCTTTCAGTCGCAAAGTCGTAGAGTAGTGGAGAGCAGGAAAATCATACATCGCACACTCGCGAGCTAGTCATGAGCTAATTTTATTAGTGAGCGAGTGCGCGATGAGTAACTAGTCACTCAGTTGCAGACGACTAGAAAAAAGGATAGTGCACGACAATGCAACGAGGAGCTCATCGCAAGCTCGTGAGTCATTTCGCAGTTAGTGAAAAAACATCGCGACAACGCGACAGTGAACTCATCGCTCAGTCGCTGAAGACGAACAGGGAGTCATGGTGTGTGAGTGAGTGACACCCTATGCGTTGTGAGATCGTGGTTGAAATGGCAGTTAAGTGAAAAGCACGGCGAGCGCGCGACTACGGTGTATTGCTCAGTCGCAAGGAAAAAGGCAGCTCAGATGAAAGCATCGTGAATGCGCGACGGGAGCTCATCGCTCAGTCACGAAGGAATTAATAGCTCGGGTTACAACATGGTGAGTGCGCGACTTGAGCTCATCGCTCAGTCGCCAAGATATGGCCAGCTCATCAAAATGAGTTGCGAGTGTGCGACTGACGTGCATCACAGACTCGCTAAGAAAGTAGCAGCTCGGATTGAAGAGTAGCGAGTGCGCGACTAATGTGCGTCGCAGACTCGTAGAGCAAGGAGCAGTTCACAAAAAGGTAGCGCGAGTATGCGACTAGAGATCATCGCTCAGTCGCAGCATAAAACATAGCTCGGGACAATGCATTGCGGGTGCTCGACATGAGCTCATCGCTCAGTCACCGAGGAAAAGACAAGTCAGTTAAATGCATAGCGAGAGCGCGACGAGCAGGTAATCGCTCAGTCGTAGAACAAGACATAAAAGGTGATATTCATTTGTGACTATGCGATAAAGAACAGAGACAGTCAAATGATCAAACATAATGACATGTCAGAAGGAGAAAGAGTTGAAAAGTCAGAAAATGCTAAAAATAATGCCACGAAGGAGAATGTCATCCACGTCGTCGACCATGCAGAGAAAGAGACTGAAGACAGTTACGTAGGGAAGATGAAGAGCTGAGGCAGTTGAGATTCCTCAGGCAGATAGGTAACCTAAAAATGGTTACAGACCAAGATGATGCCGAGGATAAAAAGGGAGAAAAGAACCATTGCAGTGGGTTGAAGAACTTAGAGTTTGAACAGGCTAGCATAGTAGATTTGAGACTTCATTGTAATTTGCAGTTTTTCAATAAAGAAGAGTGTTCTGTATATTTTCTGGTGTGTACAAACTTCAGTAGAGTAGTATTCTGAGTTCATTTCAGTTTAATGGATACCTTTTGACTCTCATGATCAGTCGTATGGGATGTGACTGTCAAAAGGTACCCATCATGTATTTTTATTCTGTTTTTGTGTTTGTGCTTGGAACTTAGGAGAGACTAGTCAGAGTTGGAAACAAGTCCTAGGCGAGCTAGATGGTTCGGCTAGGGAACTTGTAGGGAAAGGAGATAGAGTGAGAAAGGTGCATGACTGATCTGATTCAGTCATGGAGAGTAAG
>MU227568.1:2910358-2942324 GCA_018584345.1 Thuja plicata
AACTCAGAGAATTAAAAGGACAAGGAGTGATAAGTGGACATGCTGATGACTTTGCACAGTCTATGAAGGAAATACATGATCAAGTGAAGAAGAATCTAATTGAGTCAAATCAGAAATTGAAAGAAAAAGTAGATGAAGGAAGGAGAGAAGTCCAATTTTAGATTGGAGATCTTGTCATGGTACATCTGAACAAAGCCAGATTACAGAACAGGATACCTACTAAGTTGCAAATGAGGAGAATAGGTCCCTGCAAGATATTAGAGAAATATGGGCAGAATGCCTATAAAATTGATTTACCTAATAATTTAGAAATGTCACCTATTTTTAATGTGCAGGATTTGATTCCATACAGAGGACCAGTGGTACCTGAAAGCACTCAACAGAGGGAGATGGGAAAAGATGTTCAGGATATACAGGTGAAGCCTAAGTCCAAGTTGCAGGCAGAGAAAGTCCTGGATTCTAGAATTCAGAAAACAACCAGGCGTAGGGTATACAGAGAATACCTAATAAAATGGTCAGGGTTACGAGAAGCAGAAGCTACATGGATGGATGAAGAAGAATGTAGGAAGCAATGGATTAGCTTGGCATTGCTGCCGACTAGTTCATCTTAACTTCTCCTTCTCAGAGGGGGGGAGTATGGTGCAGAGCACCCTAGGGTTCAGCTCCAAACCCTAGCAATTTTTGCTGAGTGATCAAAAGGAGAAGATCACAGTTAGTTTTCAGTCCTGGCCTTTAAGCCTAATCAGTTCTTCTTTCAGTCGCAAAGTCGCAGAGCAGTGGAGAGCAGGAAAATCATACATCGCACACTCGCGAGCTAGTCATGAGCTAAGTTTATTAGTGAGCGAGTGTGTGATGAGTAACTAGTCACTCAGTTGTAGACGACTAGCAAAAAGGACAGTGCACGACAATGCGACAAGAGCTCATCGCAAGCTCATGAGTCATTTCACAGTTAGTGAAAAAACATCGCGACAACGCGACAGTGAACTCATCGCTCAGTCGCTGAAGATGAACAGGGAGTCATGGTGTGCGAGTGAGAGACACCCTATGCATCGCAAGATCGTGGTTGAAATGGTAGTTAAGTGAAAAGCACGGCGAGCGCGCGACTATAGTGTATCACTCAGTCGCAAGGAAAAAGGCAGCTCAGATGAAAGCATCGCGAATGCGCGACGGGAGCTCATCGCTCAGTCGTGAAGGAATTAACAGCTCGGGTTACAACATGGTGAGTGCGCAACTTGAGCTCATCGCTCAGTCGCCAAGATATGGCTAGCTCATCAAAATCAGTTGCGAGTGCGCGACTGACGTGCATCGCAGACTCGCTAAGAAAGTAGCAGCTCAGATTGAAGAGTAGCGAGTGTGTGACTAATGTGCGTCGCAGACTCGCAGAGAAAGGAGCAGTTCATGAAAAGGTAGCACGAGTATGCGACTTGAGCTCATCACTCAGTCGCAGCATAAAACATAGCTCGAGACAATGCATTGCGGGTGCGCGACATGAGCTCATCGCTCAGTCGCCGAGGAAAAGACAAGTCAGTTAAATGCATAGTGAGAGCGCGACAAGAAGGTAATCGCTCAGTCGTAGAACAAGACATAAAAGGTGATATTCATTTGCGACTATGTGATAAAGAACAGAGACAGTCAAATGATCAAACATAATGACGTGTCAGAAGGAGAAAGAGTTGAAAAGTCAGAAAATGCTAAAAAGAATGCCACGGAGGAGAATGTCATCCACGTCGTCGACCATGCAGAGAAAGAGACTGAAGATAGTTACGTAGGGAAGATGAAGAGCCGAGGCAGTTGAGATTCCTCAGGCAGATAGGTAACCTAAAAATGGTTACAGACCAAGAAGATGTCGAGGATAAAAAGGGAGAAAAGAACCATTGCAGTGGGTTGAAGAACTTAGAGTTTGAATAGGCTAGCACAGTAGATTTGAGACTTCATTGTAATTTGTAGTTTTTCAATAAAGAAGAGTGTTCTATGTGTTCTGTATATTTTCCGGTGTGTACAAACTTCAGTAGAGTAGTATTCTGAGTTCATTTCAGTTTAATGGATACCTTTTGACTCTCATGATCATTCGTATGGGATGTGACTGTCAAAAGGTACCCATCATGTATTTTTATTCTATTTTTGTGTTTGTGCTTGGAACTGAGGAGAGACTAGTCAGAGTTGGAAACAAGTCCTAGGCGAGCTAGATGGTCTGGCTAGGGAACTTGTAGGGAAAGGAGATAGAGTGAGAAAGGTGCATGACTGATCTGATTCAGTCATGGAGAGTAAGATGAGATGAGGAGTGAAACACTTCGGTGGGTAGGGAACCTAGGAAAGAGGGAATAAGATAGTCCTTCTAGTTAGGGTCTGAGAGCAGTCCTAAGAGGCTCAAGTGTGAGTCTAGAGAGTCCTGAATTGAATAGGATTCCTGGTGAGATTCCTAGAAAAGAGTAGGAGTCTCAGAGAGTAAGGTGACCTCCCCATCAACTGGCTAACAAACTAATTAAGTTTCCAGATAACTCCAAGCCATATGAACCAGAGATAAAACCAAAATTTTGGAGAGATAATGATTACTATGCATATCATAGAAATAAGAGACATAAAATGGAGAACTGCATGAGGTTAAAACATGGAATCCAGTACCTCATTGATAGTGAAACCATCACAGTAGACAATCATGCAAAAAATGCTAAACATAAGGTATTTAAGGATCCCTTGCCTAAATATGAGAAAGCATAATCTTCTAAACATGGTGCTAGGACTGATCACACATACAACACCCTAGATGATAAGGTCATCGACATGATTGAACCAGTCTCTCCTAAGTACTTTAACATTATCATTGTCAAAATTGATAAGAAAGAGTTTAGAACAACAAATGTCATGACCTGAGTGCAAGAAAAGGTCACCTTGGGAAAAGGAGGAGCTTCTAACTCCTCCTCATCTCAAAACAACCAACAGCACCCAAACATTGGATGCCCACCAAAAAAAAACTGACTGCAAGTGCCTCCAAGTTATCTCAATCTAAACAACTGGCTTCATCTCATGTTGTGGACTATAGCATCATCAAGAAATTACAAAGAACAAACACACAAATTTCAATCTTTGAATTTCTCAAAATCTCTCCAGCTCACAGAGAGATCTTAGATAAATCTTTTTCAACATCCAACGTCCCTAAAGACTTGGATTTGGATCGATTT
Source organism: Thuja plicata (assembly GCA_018584345.1). Classification (NCBI taxonomy): domain Eukaryota; kingdom Viridiplantae; phylum Streptophyta; class Pinopsida; order Cupressales; family Cupressaceae; genus Thuja; species Thuja plicata. The sequence continues at coordinate 2,913,538 of MU227568.1, forward strand.
CAATATATGGTTGGTCATTTGACTTCACTACATTACCTGTCATTTTTAGAGGAAGATGATAACTCCCTAAGTGATCCACATAATCTTCCATTTCATATTGAAGTCATGATTCGTAAAAAAAAAAAAGTGTCAAATGAGTCTGGATAGATGGAGGTGCAAGGTTTAACATCTTCCAATACAAACTGATTGAACAATTGGGATTTTCAGAATATGTCATTGATCCAAAGAAGAAGATTACCATAAATTCATATGATGAAAATGAGAGATCTTCCAAAGGTCTCGTAACTCTTCTCATTAGAGTGGGTCTCATGGAGAGGGATGTCACTTTCCAGGTATTAGATCTTCTACTAGCTTACAACATCTTGTTGGGAAGACCCTGGATACATGAAATGCAATTTTTCCCATCCACCTACCATTAGTGTATAAGGTTTTCATTCAATGGTGCCAAGGTCAACATTCCTGCAGACACTAGCTACACATGTAATGCACTTCATCAAGAAGTAGACATTCTCATACCCCATAAGAAAGAGGCTTCAACTTCAGAGTCAACTAGTGACTTACTAAAATAAATGAAAAAAAAGTTGAAGATTAAGGACACTAGTATGGGTGGGTATATAGTGGAGCCCATACTATCAATCACATATCTTCCCATGTTACCTAGGTCTTATGGGAGACCTTCAGAAGAAATAAAACCAACAATATCCCGATCAATCTATGATGATAACTTGTTAAAGGAAACATACCATTAGTGGATGAAAAAGAAGAACAATCCATTCTGAATTGGCTATATAAGGATCCTAAAAACAATGAGATAAAACAATGTGAAATATCCCTAGAAAAATATGGAGTGGGGTAGGATTTGGCTCAAAAAATGGGTTATTCAAGAAAAGGACTCATTGGATTTAATCAAAATAGACTCAAAGAACCAATATCTATTGAATTTAGATGACCTAGGGACACAACTAGTCTAGGGTTCTTATCAAGGAAAGCAGAAAGGGTCAAGAATTGTCTAGATAAAGGAAAGAAACATCAAATTCATCTAGATGAAGAAGAGCATAACACAACATAATAAAAACACTAACACACCCACTTGCAAGTGGGATGATTTGGATGATTATAATGAGGAAGATGTGTATCCTTCTCCTATTCCTCCCAATATCCTGGCTCTTCTCTTTGATGAAGAAACACCATAGGTCAACGCTACTAAAGCGTGTGTTCTAGAAGAATCTCCAATGACTTTTGATCAATCAGAGACTACTATATCTGAACAAGATCCAACTATAGAAGAAAGGAATCTAATCATAGTAGAGTTTTTAGACAGAACTCATCCAAACTAGGGGCAATGAGTGGACTTCACTCATGTCCTAAATATGGTTTATTATGCTGAAATAGACTCTCATGAGTATGAGTTTGATAGTTTATTAGAAGGGACTCAAGACAAGGAGATAGATATTGTACAATAGTAAGTAACTCCATTTGAGGTAGGTGAAGGTTTAGGGTCTAGGTCTAATGAGTTAGATATTCTACTCCCTGACATGGGCTTTGACGATGTTGTTAGGGCTCTTTTTTATTTAAATGCATCTATACAGGGTACTGATTTAGGTCTCTATGTGAGGATCCAATTTTATGACTAACATACCATGAATACCCTCAAACCATTCAATTCATTACCCCTCATACATCCTGAACTCATTGACTAGGGTTTGCAAACACAACCCACAAACATCCCTACATTTCCCAATGAGTACGCGTTATCATGCTACCTACACACTATTGAACCTATCACTTCTTCCACTAGAAAAACTAGCATGAATATGACTGAAATGGATATCAAGTACATCATTCATAAAATTAAAATGAAAAAGAAAAAGAGTTCTAAAGGAAAAAACCACATTGTGGTAGTTTCAGAACATAAAATAGTCAAAAGAAAAGATGGATTTGATGGTGAAAACCTCTCTAAGATGCCAAAAGATGGGGTACTTGATATCCTTCCAAGTCACTTCCAGGATCGGTCATCAATATTTATTGAACCAATGCAACCTGTGAACATTGGAATAGAGGAACATCCACACATCATCCATGTGGCCAAATCTTTATCAACATCAGAGCTAAAAGAATTCACTGACTTCTTTAAGGAGAAGAAAATCAAATTTGTATGGAGTTACTCAGACACACCTGGTTTGGATCCCGATTTGATCATGCATCATCTCTCTATCACATCAAGAGTAAAACTAGTAAAACAGAAGCTTCAAAAAATGCATCCTCACGTTTCTCTATTGATTAAAGATGAACTAGAGAAGTTACAAAAAGTTGGGTTCATTCGTGCTATTCATTATGTCGAGTGGATTTAAAATATTGTACTAGTATCCAAACTAGGTAAATCTATTTGTGTTTGTACAGACATCAGAGACATGAACAAGGCTTGTCCAAAGGATGGCTTTCCTTTTCCCAACATTGATATGATTATGGACATGACAGCTGCATATGAATTATACTCCCTCATGAATAGATTCTCTGGATATAACCAGATTAAGATTTCTAAAAAAGATCAGGAAAAGACATCTTTCACATGTACTTGGGGCACCTTTTGCTGGAACATTATGCCCTTCAGACTAAAAAATATAGGAGCGACTTATCAAAGGGCTATCACCACAATCTTTCACAAGCTGATGCATAAAAAATTGGAAGATTATTTAGATGATAAATTGGTTAAAACTATGGAAATATCAATACACCTACAAGACTTGGGTAAAATCCTTGATAGAATGGAGCAGTTCAAGCTTTGACTAAACCCAAAAAAGTGTGCATTTGATGTGACCTCTAGAAATTTGTTAGATTACATTGTATTAGAAAAAGGGATTGAAGTAGATCCTGCAAAGGTGCAAGCAATCCTTGAGATTCCACCACCTAAAACATTATTCAGATGAGGAAACTTCAAGGAATAATTTATTCAATCAGGAGATTTATCTCACAGTTAGCAGACAAATCCCAACCATTCATAAAAACTCTGCGTAAGGGAGTCACATATGAATGGGATGAAGAATTAAAAAATAACTTTGATCAAATAAAAGAACACCTGGATAACTCTCTGGTATTGATGCCTCCTGCACCAGGAAAACCATTAATCTTATATATATCTTCTACGAAAACATCACTGGAGGTACTTCTGGCACAAGAGGATGACAATAAGAAAGAGTGAGCCATATACTACATCAGTAAAACATTGGTCTCTTATAAGATGAACTATTGCATGATAGAGAAATCTTTTCTTGCAGTTTTATTTTCATCTCATAAACTGAGACATTATATGTTAGCACATTTCACAAAACTAGTTGCAAAGTTCGATCCACTAAAATATCTTTTGAGTAAAGCAACTTTGACTGGAAGACTACCTAAATGGGTCATGCTCCTTAGTGAGTTTTAAATTGAATACATTGAGTGCAAAGCAATTAAGGGAAAATCCATTGCAGATCAATTGGTTGATGCTCCATTACAAGATAATCTCCCAATCAATGTTGAATTTCTAGATGGTTTCATTTTGCATATAACACACAGGTCATGGAAAATGTTCCTTGATGGATCTTTTACACAACTGGGATTAGGTACAGGTGTCTTATTCATAAAAACTCAAATCTATTCCATACCAAAGATGTACAAGCTATTATTCCCTTATACAAATAACATTGTTGAATATGAAGCCTTGGTTAATGGAATCAAACTGGTAATTGAATGCGACATATCAGAGCTACACATCTATGGGGACTCCCAACTTATCATCAACCAAACCAATGACATCTATCATACTAAGGATGATAAAGTTATGACTTATAATAGAATGGTTGATGAATTTAATAAATACTTTACATACATCATATTCTAGCAGGTCCTGAGGACACAAAATACTACATCTATTTCCATGGCTACATCAGCATCCTCACAACGGTAAGAGGAAGATTTACACTATGAGTTCCTTGTGGAAGAACTTCATTTCCCTTCCTACAACTCCGTAGACTCCCACATGGTCTATTCTATCATAGGAAAATAATCTTCCCAATATAAGCATGTCTACGCCTACCTTCATGATCAAGTCATTCCTGATGCTCTTACCCATAATGAATGTTGAAAACTTACCTGAAATGCCTCACGGTATGTTCTCATAGCTAACAATATTTATAGACAAGGACTGGATGGTACTTTTCTTAGGTGTCTAGAGAAAGCCCTCATAATCAGTCACATAGAGAAAAAAAGGGGAAATTTGAACCCAACTGGCTGGGTCCTTATATCATTACTATAGAATTCAGATCTAGAGCATATCAAGTCTCCACACCTGAAGGAGAACACCTCTGGGAGCACATCAACACTCTCCATCTAAAGAAGTTATACTCCTAAGGCATTCTCAGTGATCAGCACCATGTACATACTTATGATCCTAAAAAAAAAGACTAAAAATTGGGAAAAGTCCTAAACAAATGATCATCTTGGTGAAACCTAGCAATAGACACCTTGATGAATCAATAAAAAAAAGAGAAAAATACAAAAAATACAAAAATGGAAAAATACAAAAAAAAATTGAAAAAGAAGAAAAAGTGCCTTGGTGAAAACTTAGTAAACAGACGCCATGGTAGCAAAAATAGCATCTCTGCCAAGTAGGTGAAAACTTGGTAAATAGGCACCTCTTGTACTTAGCACTCCATATATCAATGCTCGGTCTTGGCAATCCTTTGCTTCAATTTTTCCATATCTTTCAGTCTCTTTAGTGACACTTTGGTTCTTCTAAGAATACTCCTAGCTTGAAACCGATCCAAATTCATAGTCTAGGGGAAATCTAATCGGATTTGTCCTCATAGTATGAGTCAATTCAGTCATCACAATCAGAGTTTCTTACCATGGGGCATGGGTCCCCAATCATTTCACATCTTTGGATTACACCAGTCATTAATCTTGTCATTTTTGAAGGACATCTTGCTACTGACGTAACAAGTGTTTCTCAACACCCTAATCAAAAGTCTTTTTTAACACTATCTTTGGATGTATCTTTGTTTATTAACACACATTGGATACCACAAACGTAAACAACATATTGATAGAAATCCAACACATTTCACTCACAAGAACGATGGTTTTTCTCAACACCTCATACATGTACACATCTAAAAACTTTGAAACTGGCTGAAGTATGCTGAACTTCTATTTGTATGTTGTATTTTTTCATTGGCTTTTTGTTAATCTTTTCTTTTTCTACTACTTTTTTGTGTGGTCCCAATGATCCTACAATGTCAAATAAATAGGGTGTATATGATAAGAGCTCCTACATTAAGGTGGAAAATTCTCACATCCCTCCATCCTTTTTATTTGTACACCAAGGTGAGGTCAGCACTATCTCCTTGACTATTATTGCTTTCTTTGTTTACACAAGATCACACTCATGGTTATCTTGGCTTTGAATGCCTCGATACTAGTGTACTCTTGCAAAATTAACTAGAAACAACGTTCAGGTCATGTTTTCTTTTGTGCCCCGATGCTTACGTTAGTTTATCATATCTTCTCTAATGAAAGTCATATTCATATTATTATGGTCGTAGTGGCACTAGTAAGGATTTTAGCGACTCCAATGTTCCAAAAATGCTTGATAATGAAAAATCTCAACGCTAAAGGTTCAGTGACTACACCTTAGGTTGCATTCATGTTAGTCTTGCATCTACATCTACATCTGCATGGTGTTGAAATCTATACAATATCGATATCTCTCTCCAATGTGAAGGATCTGAGGTTTTTATTTCTCAATCTTCATTTTTCAAGTGGTCATATGTGTGTGAACATGAGACCCCTTGCTAATTTGAGTGTCCTGATTCCATTTTCAAACTCAAAGTCAAAATCTGAAATCATTTTACTTGTCATTTTTTTATATTTGACTTTTTCAGTCAACTGTAGCTGACCACTTGCACAACCAATGCAAATCTCTCATACTTTCTTCCAATTAATCCATGTATCATACTTTGGGTCAATCTTGGTCACCAAGACCTCCCATCAAGTACATCTTTTGTCCTAACTACTTGGGGCTTATTTCAAATCAGATCATCTTCTTCTTGCATCATGTTATCAATCAAATTGCTTCTCATCATTGGGGCACCTAGCCATACTTCAATTTCACTCCCAAGGGGGCAAGATCAGAACATCAACATTCCAGTGATCACATCCTAAATCAAAATCCCATCACTAGGGGCATCTCAGCTTCATAGCATCAAATTAAGTTGAGATCATCTTAAAATCAAAGGCAACCTAATCAATGGTCTTATACAGTGGTGAACACACTTGAAACATGACAAGATCGGTCATATATGAGTTGTTCATTATTGAAACTAGATACATTGATCAAATTGGCTTTATCGCTTCAAATCAAGTCAATTTTGTTTCTAATGTAATCTCTTAATGGTAATCATTTTTATCACTTCAAATCAAACTGGTTAATCATTCAAACCAATCAAAAGGTCTAAGAGTTCTTGATAGATGTTCAGTTTCATCGCTTCAAATCAAACTGAGCATTATGTTTATATATTTTGATCGATCTTTGTCCAACTAATCTTGAAGTTAGTCTTCTTCAAAAGAATCATTTCATCACTTCAAATCAAACTATTCTGGGTCTTCTCACTAGCAGGTCTTTGAATCAATGCGCTGATCGCACATCAATTCAAAGAGGGGAAAATGTAATGACCTAAAAGTGGTCACTTAGACCCTAGACCCTTAATCTCAGTCTCATATCAAGAAACCCTAATCTTGATAATTCTAAGTCCTAAACCAAATAGGCAATTCATCAAATTCAAGCAAATTTGACATGATTCCTAGGTCCTAATTAATCATCACACTTGATTAATTAAATAATTCCTAAAAATACAATATATTGGTAAATAAACCTTAAGTTAATTATTTAATTGATATTCTAATATATTAATTACATAAAAATACTAAATTTTCAATAAATTTTGAATAGGAATTAAATTAATTAATAAAAACAAAATGTTCATTTAAAATCAATTAAAGCTTTGAAAATGCATATGATGTCATCAACTAATTTTTGAATCAAAATGTGCATTTAAAATCAATTAAATCTTTAAAAATGCATATGATGTCATGAATTGATTTTTTGAATTGGAAAGAAATCTATTTTATTCAGTTATTATATTTTCTCATTTCGGAAACAAATATGTTTTATTCAGTTAACTTAATCTTATCTATTTATCATTTTGGAAACAAAGTTGTTAACTAAAAATCAATTTGGAAATTTCCAAAAAGACTGAATCTTTCGACCAATCAAATTGCTTGCACATGGATTATGCTTCCTCAAATCAAATCTAAGCCACTCATTTCCTCTAATCTCAACTATCAATTTGGGAGAGATTTTCTATAAAAGAGAGCTTCATTTCCTTCACAAAATATCTAAGTTTTTGCTATTGTTATTATACTATTTTTAACATTCAAGTATTCAATAATTTTGCATTCTTAATTTCAATTACTTAGATTTGTTAATTGTTTTTAGTTGCATGCAAACTTCATAATATAGAGCATTTTTAATTTGGGCTTTGAAAAGAACAACAATATTTCAATATTGGTGCTTAAAATCAATCTCATTAGCTTTAGAATCAATCTTGTGTTTGCATATCATATAGATTAATCATTTCATTTACCTTTCAAATCCTTCATTTAGGATCTGGTGTAGTCATTGTTTCTTGCAATGACTTGAGAGAAATATTCAAACTCTTGCCTACTAGAAGGCAATGAGTCGATGTCAGTTAGCCTTGGGCATTTCAGTCTTCTAATTTTATCATTTTCTAACTATCTAACCCCATAATGGTTCATTGAAGTGCGTGTTTGTAGCTCTAGGTATCTAACACAATTTCACACAGACAATAGTATGCTCATGGGCCTCATCAACCAAAAATTGTTAAAGGGGTTTACCCTAACATGGTGTGGAGCTCATATTTCTAAGTGAAAATGATATATTAGCTATCACCTTGGGCTTATATAATTCTTGTTAAAAATTTAGTTGAAAATAGGTATTCTCAAAGGTCATGTCCGAGTGAAGCTTTAAAAACAATAATAAATTGATGCCTTCACTTAGACATGTTTGATGTCACATGTTAGAGAAAATGATTGCAAGATTGAATATTTTTTTGTAAAGGTATTTCAGATGTTCACTCGAACATATATGTTTCAATAAACACACACGCCAAATTTTTTTTGTCATTTATGTTTTTCCATCATGGATGAAAGTGTAACCCACTATTACGAGATCACCCAAAGCTTTTAGATTGATGGAAGAGCATGAACAAACATTAAGAACAAAATTCACATTAAACTCAAATTTTTAAAGTAGTGGGATGAGCAGGAGCTAAGAAGATTCTATAAGGGTTTCTAGTTGCACATGGCAAGAAGATTATTCTAGTGAGGATGACTATGAAAAAAAATTCTTGGCCATCTAGTGTGTAGAGTTTAGCTCATTGTTATCGAGGGTTGGGGTATTTTGGCTTACTTGGGTTTTTTATAGAAAATTTGTTACAAGATGATGTAGGAGAATCTTGGGTTCTTGGCAATCCTATATCAACCAAAAATATGTTTGTTTTGGTTTGGTAGCTTATTGGAAACTGCTCAGTAAAATGCTTAGTAACTTCTTTTGTTCGCTCGGTTGAAAAATTGTTTATTCTGCACTCAGGCTCGGTTACTTGTTTTGTTCTTGCTTTACTAAAGAGTCTCAGTAGTTGTCTAGCTACTTGGTAGGTTTTCACTGACTGGTCTTGGTGCTCGGTTGGCTTTCTTACCAAGTTGTTTTTTTGAAGTTGGATCTTCCAGCCAACTTTTGCATTTAATTTTTGTAGCATAATTAATGTTGTGATCTCTCATTGGGATGTGTATGGACCTAAATCTGTGTCTTTGTTGTTTCCTATGTTGGATCTTTAGGATCTAAGTGTCGACCTCTTCGGTGGACTCTTGTATATATTTTTGTGTTCTTATATTTGGGGATCAGTTTTGATAGAAGATAGTTTTAGCATATTCAGATAGTAGGTAGGTGACTTCGCATGTATGAAGATTATTTTGTAAACATCTAAATATATATGGCCAAAACTAGGAAGGCCTTACATCTAGACATGTATGATTTTTGATGATATAATATAAATTTTCTAATGTTTCTTCTCTCCCTTTCTATTTTGTTTCTTTCGAGTTGTTCAGCAAATTGGTTTGGATAGCTGGGAGTTCCTTGGGACCTGTTCTTTCTACCCTCCTTGCGTCAAGTGATATCAGAGTGAAGGTGAGATATAGGATCCTTCTTGTAAGCCCTAACCCAAGTTGGTTGATATCATTGTGGGGTATCAGATTATGATCTGACCTACAATTGTAGAGGGTTTTAAGATGGTTTGTGGGAGAGGAAATGCATATCCAGGTCTACCTGATATGATAAGATAGATGGCTGCAAGATTGGATGTTTTTGAGAAAGCCCAACATAGAGGAAGACATCTTGAAGATGTTAGTGATGATAAATTTGAAGTGCAAGGAGAAGCTAAACCTGTACCTGTGATGGATCACAGAGAAGAGATATTCCTGTGAGCTTTGACAAGCTTGAAGTCCACACCCGAGTTTAATCTTCCTGAGTATATTGGAAAGTTAGATTATGATGAGTTGATAGACTAGATAACTGAGATGGAAAAATAATTTAAGTATGACAATGTAATAAAGGAGAAAAAGGTAAATATTGCAAGTACAAAGTTGAAAGGTCATGCACATCCTTTTGGTGGGAGCATCTACAATTAGATCGTAATAAGTATTAAAGGCAAGATCATGGTATGGGATAATATGATAAAAAAATTGAAAGGCAAGTTTCTCCCTTGTGATTACTAGATTAACCTAGTTAGGAGAATGCAAAGTTTGAATCAGAAAGATATCTCAGTAAAATATTACACTGAGGAGTTTTATAGATTAGACATCAAATCTGGACATATTAAAGATGAAGTGGAAAGAATAGCAAGATATCTGAATGGATTAATAAGCTCTATACAAGATGGGATAAGCTTGGTAAAGATGGAGAGCATTGAAGAGGCATATCAGTTTTCCCTAAAGACTGAGGAGAAATTGAACAAAATATATGAACAAAGGAAAAGAGGAAGAGGTGGTAGATTCCCTAGAGGAAGAGGTAGATCTCATGGTGAATATAGTAGATATAAACAAGAAAAGACAAATCTAGACACATATCAAGACAAAGGAAAGATTGAATGGAAAGGTGAAATTTCATTCTGAGGAAGAGGCAACTACTCTCGAGGTAGCTATAGCAGAAGAGGGTTCCAAGGTGTGTGTATTTTGTGGAACTGCAAGTTGTAACACAACACTTCAATATGTCATTACATTAATGAGAAAAACATGAAATATGAGAGTAAAAGAATACAAAAATAACTAAAATTGATATATTTCTCTCTATCTAAGCTGAGTTTGATAAATGCTATAATTTGCCCTTAGGTTATGCATAAATCAATGACACGTTCATGCTTAGAATGAAAGATTTAGAGAGAATGCCAGATAAATGCTTAAACAAAGTTCATTTTAAGTGCACCAAAGAGATTATGAAATTACTATCAACAAAATGCATTTAGAATTCTACAAAATTAGAGCAGCATAAGGATGTAATTAAAATTATAATATTATGGGAAGCATAAGGATGCTTTCAAATTCTAAAGATTAAGGGCCATTTGAGCTCAAAATTCATTCCTTTTATAGAAGAATTTGAGGAATGAGAGGTCAAGATTGAGTTGTAAAGAGAGGTGGAGATTGAATTTTTGGTGATCCATGTGAGGTGATCCAAGTGATTTAACTCTAATTGGCTAAAGGATTGGCTTTCCATTTTTCAAGTGAGGAGTTGTAATTAGGGAATTTATTTATTTATTTTTCATTAATTACCTTATCCATGTATTTAATTTTTTTGATTTAATTAAATAGACCAATGTAATTAATGTGAGTTAGTCATGAGATCACTTTGATTTTTAGGAAATTAAATCGATTTAAATGAATTATGCCAATTAATTGAGGAATTGTCTTGACATAATTAGGGGTATGTTCACACTTAGGGAAAATAAGGTCTCTGGTCACAGCAGACCAAATTAGGGTGGTTACATTTTCCCTTCTTTGAATTAATGTGCAAGAAGTGCATTGATTCAAAGAATGTCAGATGTTTACTTCAGAAAGTTTGAGAATTTCGCCCTTGATTGATTGAAATGTCTAATGAGACCACTCTCACACTTTATTGAACTAAGAATAATAGTATTGACTTTGAAATTGATCAAAGAAAGGTCAATAAAACAAAGATCTTAAGATACCAATTTTGAACTTGATCGGATGAGAATTGATAATACTAACTCCAAAATTTATCGAACGAAGGTCAGTACGAAGCTTCTAGGAGCTCTGAGGTATCAATCCTAAACTTGATTGAACAAGAATTGATAATACTGAAATTGAACTTGATCGAATGAAGGTCAATACAAAGTTGTTGAGAGCTTAATAAAGATCTAAGTGATTATAGGTGCAGATATCTGGTTTGTTTAGCACTGAAGCCTTCTATCCAAAAGTCCTAACTTGATAAAAGGAAATTTCCATGCCCCTAGTATTTTGATGATGAAGTCATTTTAAATCTTTTGAGAAAGAATTTGAATGATATTAAGTGTGATAAATTCCCCCTCAAGAATGAAATCAAAGGAAAAAGGAATAAATCACTCTGTAGAATCATATATCACTTGAATAGATTGATTGGATTGAGAAAGAATCAATTAGAAGAAATGATGAAGTGAAGGTGTGCTAAGAGAAAACATAGTTTTACTAATTCAAATACGTGAAAATGTAGATTTTGAGTGGGATAAAATGATGGAGGACCAATATTTGGATGAATAATGTGCAATTTGATGATAGAGAACCTATAAAAATGATTGCGTAAAGCCTACAAATCATTTTTTGAACATGTATAGCAATTCTTCATTTTGGGAGACTATCATAAAATGTGTAGCTTGTTGTTTAAAAAATCATCTATGTGTTTGATTTTGTTCCTGATAGATCAGAGAAGAACAAAATTGAATTTTGATGATCTATGAGGAGTTTTGAAGCTCCTAAATGTCTCAAAAAGGTCAATATATATCTCAAAATTCACTTTTTACTTATTCATTTTCACTTTTACCCTCAGTCAATCCAGAGCTCTGCAGAGAATATGGTGGTCCCCATGGAGAAAAATTGATTCAAGATTGCACATTGACATTAGCGGCCAACCGATTACGCACCGTCGGTGAGTACTTCAATACCTACCTGTTCATGCTTCTTGTTTTGATTTTTGTAAAATTTTGTAGTAGTTATTAAGATTTTAGTTTCCAATCACATCTCATGTCTTGGGTCACATCCAGTCCATCCCGTGTCACATCCAATTTTCACATAAAATCCAACATCGTACCATGCTCTTTTAGGATCACATCTTGTTTTCATGTTTTGTATAACATGGTGTAAAAAATCTCTAGTCATCAAATTCATCGTGTCCTGTGAAAATAAGATGTTACCTCACATCCCGCATCACATCTTGTTAGAACAGGATTGCTTCCCAGATTCCCACTCATATCTGGGAAATCACACATCACATCTAGTATTCAGGATTGCACCTAGTAAAAATAGAGTCATTTTCAGTTTAGGAGTTAGGTTTTTTATAATTTTGACTTTATCACTTTCTAAAGGTCAAAAAGACTTAACAAATAGCTTTTCTACATAGTTGTCTTAGCTAGAATACTGATTTGAACTTGTACTTGTGTTCTTTTGATAGATTGACTTTGAGGTAGTATCATTTCAAGGACATCATCTAGGATGATTCCTTGCCTTATCTATGTCCTTGACAGGTGTTGAGCTATAGATCATAGCACATCTTAGATTGATGTAGCCCATAGATTAACCTAATATCAGGCTAAATCAGTGGTTGTTGATTGCTCTTTCCAAGAGATGGCATTCAAAGCACAACACCTTCCATCTCCCAACTAGTGAGATGATTGTCAGACCTAAGGATGTGTGGCATAATATGCAGATTCCACTTATGGGTTGGGAGGATTATTTTGAGTCACGCTTTGCTAGAGATTGTGTCTGCACGGAGGTACTTTATAGATCAGACTATAGTCTGTAGATATCTGACGTGGGACTACATGTGTGATCACTATGATTTTTTACCTATGTATCTTGTTGGGTTGATTAGAGGTATCATCATGCCTGATAGAGGTCAGTAGAGATTCATGTGTGCATGGGTTGAGACCTTAGAGAAGATGGTTGCCTCATCACATAGATTTGGCTAGGTAAGTTGTATATTAGCTAACATGTACCAAGAGTTATATGATATGTTTATGAGTACTCCCACAGTATGATAGTAGGGATCTTGATATTGTAGATCTGGGCCTGGGAGCACATCCTAGTTACACAGCCAATTATAGATAGATAAAAAGCACTAGAGCACCCATGTGTTTATATTTATTCAGGATTCATCCAACAGCCCCATCTGGGTAAGCTAGAGTACTAACGCCATGTTCTAGATGAAATCATAGTGGTCATATGGAGGCCATACTTGGATTGTGAGGAGTGGACTTCAAATAGGCATCAGATGCATTACTTTTTCTAGAGTAGATATTTTATTGGTTGGACCCAATAAATTGTTGAGCAGTTTCTTGTTACTCGTGTGCTACTACAGTATGTCCGTATACAAGGAAGGTCACAGGAATTGATAAGATATGCATTTATTCATGAGGAGGAGCCCCTTTGGGGGGCTCAATTAGTATATGAGATTTCACAACTAGAGATTAGTTAGATGTGATGACATTAAGTTTTTCCATTAGTATACTTAAGTGAAAAACATGATAAAGGTCATCGGTATAGGCATACCCGACAGACAACACACTACATACCCGATGAGATGACAATGCTTGTCATAAAAATGCTAAGTATAGAATTTCTTGACAAATACTGTCAAGTGTTGAACTGACGACAAAGTAATAAAGGACATCACCGATGAAATAGTTTTTGGTACATCGCCGACAGATCCAAAATCACTAAATCGACGGTACAATTTTATGAACATCGCCAAAAGAGAAGAAAAAGGAAAGGAACCTAATGAAAATTTCAATATAGGGACACTGATGGAACAAAATCCTGAGAGAGCAAAGAAAGAAAGAAACATGACAGACTAATAGAGAAGCCCGACCACCAGAACTGACAGTCAGTCAAAGAACTCACAAAAAGTGGATCTGACTTTCCACGTCAGATAAAACATTGTAATTATATTTATAGAGTTTTAATTTGTTTTAAATCATTACTTGAGTGTCAAGAAAGTATATTGTAAATGTTTTAAATCATCTCAACAGATCTAAAACATAACTAACTAAAGATCAAGGTCAAGTTGTAAACCTTGAATCTAGAGTTAAAAACTTGAAAAGTGTGAATCAAGAATGGACCTAGAAACTAGTACATATAGATTTTCAATCATTTGTAATAGGTAATGAGTTGAAAAATGATTGTTTCCATGGAGAGAATCTAAGCAGAAGAAGTGAATTCATACAAAGTTTAGAAATAGATCATATAAGTTCTCAAGAATACAGAGAAGGCTACCGATGAGCAAAGACAAGGTATCATTCAATCACTCAAGGTGATTACATATACATTAAAAGCTTTATAGGATCTATTATCAGAAATTAGAGACTACATATACTATCAAATCAACATTTATAATGTATTTGCATTCTAACAAGTGCATCACATCAGAAATCCTTTAGTAGGAGGTGGACTTAACAGTTCTTGATAAATCTTTTAACAGAGTGCACACCTAACGGTGTTGCTAATTCTTCAAACGAAGTAGATCCTAACAAGTCTCCACTCTAATACTCCTAATAGGGTAGATCATCATAAGTGATCAAATTGTAAGCCTTAACTGGCTCCCTTCTTATCTATAAATAGTGAATTTTTGTGGGTGACATCCCCACCATAGTTTTTACTTCCTAACAAGAGTTTTCTGCGATATCATATCTTGTGTTATGTGTTATTTATTTTCATGTATGTTTCTTGAATGTTTACACATGTAAAGAACTTATGTTATGATTTCACATACATAAAGAAAGATGAACAAATAGATAGGTGAATATACAAATTTGATGACACAAAGGTTAATGGGATAATCACATAAAAGTTTTAGAGGTACTGATTCACCCCTCCCCTCTCAGTACATTATTCCAGTAATTCCAACAATTGGTATCAAAGCCACGTCTCTCTCTTGAAAATCTTAAAGACTTAAGAGAAAAGATCAAGTCAATGGAAAAGTACAGACTAGACAAGACTATTGAGAATGAGCAGTTACAAATTCAGATTTACTATGAGCAGTACAAAGAGGCGTGAGTAAGCATGAGAAAGTTGCTTGATGAAAGAAGGATTATGGCAACTAGGCTTAATGAAAAATATTATCAAGAAGAGGAGATCCTAGATTACTTCAACTCAACTGAATCAACAACAAGAAAAGCACCAGACACATCAGTAGAAGAGATCACAAGTCTAAAAGAGATCAATCTACATCTGATAGAGAAAATCAAGATGCTGCAAATTGATCAAGAGACTCAAATGGTAAAAATGATTGATTTCATGAATGATTCAAGAAAAGCTGAATCAGAGAGAACATTGGCTATTGATGATAGGAGTAAAATCATAGAGAAGCTACAAGAAAAAGAATTAGAGATTCAAAGACTTACTGACCATCACCATGAGATTACCAATCAGATCATTCTTATGATTCAAGAGGCAAAAAAATTAAATACTAAACTCATTGAAAGAATATAGATCATTGATGAGATAAAAGAAGACAATGAGAAGCTAAAGCATGAAGTTAGAATTCAGAATCAGGACAATGAATTAATCAATAAATCTGAAGATAGCAATAAAATAATGGATGATTTTTTTGACGGACAAAGAAGAGACAACAACTACACAGGTATAGGGTACACCGACAATGGAGAATCATCTAATCAATCAGATCAAAGGAATGTTTAAGAAACTCCAAGAACCAATAATTTTTCATGCAATCACTATTGAAAACCAGGCCACACCTCAAACATTTGCAGAAACAAAATGAAAGGTATTCCTCAATCACAATCTACTTTCATTGGTAATTATTATAAATATCACAAGAAAGGACACAAGACACATGAATGAAAATCCAAGGTGACAAATCCAAAGAAGGAAACCTACATGGACAAATATTGTCCTACCTGCAAAATGAATGGACATACACATCAGGAGTGCTAGAAAAAGAACAAGAAAGCATGGACACCAAAAGAACCTGATAATGGCTACAAACTGACAAGAATCGGTAGCTCATATGTTTGGGACTATAACACATGGGTAAACTACACATCATGTGGAAGGTATGGTCATATTTGTGCCAAATGTATAATAAAATGGACTAGAAGACCAAGAGGATGGACCAATCTAGGTATGGCATGTTTACATTGTCATAAGGTTGGACATGTGATAAAAGATTGCAAAGACTGACTGAAAGATACAAACACTTATCCCAATGGAAACACCATTGATGACATCAAGAAGATGAGAAAAAAGATGTGAATAAAAGCTACAAACACTGAAGGTGCTGGAACAAGCAATGCAAATGATGAAACCCCATCCAATGGATCTAGTGGTGTCACTATTCTCAACTAAGTTGCACAAGTAAGTATGGAACTTCATTATGACAAGTTATATTATGCATTAGTTCCATTACACATTGATATTATTGAAAAAATTAGCATTATTGAAGATGCACTATATTGTTACTTGTAATGTTATTGAAAAAAAACAATTCCATCGGTAAAAGGGTACAAATAAGCATCAGTGAACACACATAGTAAATTTGACACTACTTACCAAAATGTATCAGGCATTACACAAAAGCCAAGTCGCTAAGTGTAAACCAACAAACATTGGTGATCTTTGAGCTGACAGAGGGTGTCATCGCCATCTTACCAATAATCATTGGTGAAATCACCAAAGCTGCTAGCTACCCCAAAACTTTGTGTCTGCACCGACGATGTTATTTATGCCTCAACCGATGAACTCAGTCTTTGTACACCGATGAGTTGTTGGGCATTAATGAAAACTTAGGGCACAAAATTTATAAAAGTGCAATGGAAGAACTCATTTCCCACACATGATTTTTGAGCAATGAAGCAGAGCTAAGAAGAGCGATTGACGAGTGACCTCAAAAAGAGTCAAACATGACTTAATAGATTCACGAGAGATCACAAAGATTCAATAAGTACCTACAATCATCGACCACACTGTTTGATTTATGGAAAGCCCTAAATTTCAAAATATGATGGCATCTAGTTCAAGACCAACAAAATTAAAAGAGGATAAGAAGAAAATTATTAATCTTATTAGCAACAGTACTTGTGTTGAACCTAAATACAAGTTACACTGAGAAATTGCATCGCAACCTGATGATTCTGGAGCATTCTCCAGAATCTCACCTAGGGTTTTGCTAGTAGAGGACGTAAGGTCCTATATACATTGCAAGATCTCAGAATTAGGAGATCTAGATCTAGATAATTCATATAAGGCACTATGTGATGAAACTGGAAACCTAAAAGAAGAGCACAAGCATATGGAATTGAAAGGTCTGACAAATGCATTACACTTTCCTAGGGTTTTTTCAACTGAATGGATATGTATAGTTCTTAGTAGAATGCACAACCAAAAATTGTGGCTTGATGGGCCTAAATGAATAACAAAAGATTTTATTCATGCGGTTACTAGATAGCCCACAACTGACAAGCAAAAAGCTCACAAGCACCCATCCTGAAAGGAAGTAGAAAAGCTTACAGGTGCAAAATCAGACAAAAGAGGTCTCAAGGTTAACACCATCACTAATGAGGAACTTAAGTTTGGTGCATCTGTGATAGGATATAAAATATTTTAGGCTATCAGAATGAACAACATGGCAAGAATTGCTATGAGAATAGCCTACAAGATCATCAAAGAAGGAAAGAAGATGGATCTTGCAGAAATATTGTTAAATCAACTTGAGGAGAACATGAACACCATAAGGTCATCAAGGAAAAACACTTGTAAGTTTGGTTCTCTTATTGTATGCATATTCTTTTACTTTGAAGAATACTCTTCTTCCATTGGCAAAGTAGTATGGGACATAAGAAAACCAGTCACCATACAAATATGTGAGCACATAGAATCATTAGGTACATATTTTGATGACCTAATGAATGAGCATTTCAAAGGATTTAAGGAAAAGATGCAAACTAGAACAAGGATACCTGAGAGTTTGATAGAAGAACACAAGGATGACATATGTTTTATGGTAGATACTGATTTTACCTATATCAAACCAGTAGTACCTAGAAAATCTTGGCTATCACCACTAGATTATGAGATCAAAATAGGACAAGCTACTAAGTGCATCTAGGCACTATTGAATGGACCAGTGGACAACAAGAAACCAAGATTTGGCACTTATGAAGAAGCCAAACCAAAAATCAAGTCAGATCTTGTTGTCAAGAAAATTGTAAACAAGAAGAACAAAATGATAAAGGACTTAACCAAGAAATTTGTAGTTACTGAAGAAGGTGAAGAGGAAAAAAAAGGCGAGGAAGAAACCAAGGGCCAGTCACCCATCGGTGAAGATACAGAAAAGAGTGATTCAGAGGCCACACAGTCAGATTCATCACCTCCTCTACCTAAGAAATCAGGAACAACTGTTGCTTCAAGGACAAGAAGCTAGACGACAAAGGAAGCAACTCCTTCATCATTGAAGAAAGGGAGAGTGAGAACCTACAAGAGGAAAAAAGTATCACCAAAGGAGAAAAAAACCAAAAGAAGGAAGTTGAATAGAATTGTGAGGCCTCACCCCGACCCATCATAGCTTTGCTGATACACTTATTTTGATACATTATCATTCGATATTTTGGGACATTATATCTGATGGACTAGAAATTATAAGTATTATTTATGTCATGTGATGATTACTTTTGTATACTTTATCGACGATGTTTATGATGCTTTAGGTATACACATGCATTATGATGATTATTTCAATATTTTAAATTCAAGTGGAAAAATATGTTATGATATTTTGATTATGTAATCGGTTATACTTATCAGGTACAGAAATGGAAAAAGGTTATTAAGTGAAAAAATAGAATGTTTAGTCAATTAATTATGTAATTTTATTTAAATGTATGTATCTGCATATGATTTTATTGAGCTATTGATGTTTAATTTAGTGTACAGGAAAAGTACCATGGAAATTATCAGAGAATCAGTAACCAACCCTATGTACAAACTGTAAAGCCAAGGTTGAATCTAATAAAGAGACTCGAACCTCATTGTTAAGTGATTTTATTTGTGATCATAAATTGTATGAATGTATTACGTGTTTTCTCTATGCAATTAGTGACATGTCAATGTTGTGTTATGTTATTTTACAGTGTCACTTGACACTTGTTATGTGTTTATGTGATGACATATCTAATAAGGTTGGCAATAGAACCAAATTAAATTGTTTAAACTTAAAAGTTTGTTCTAACCACTTTTAGAGACCAAAAGGAGGTCTTAAGAGTCAATTTTAGGAAAATTCAAGTACTTTAGTGATAGAGGTATGGTTAAGAACATTTCTAACACTTCTAGAACCCACTAGTGGCCTTTGTGACCCTCTTAATAACCCATTACTCACATGTTGTGAAAATGGAGTAAGTCTTGACCTTTTACCCAAACCCACACTCCTTTCCAATCTTGGATTTATGATAGGGGACATAGGACAGCCAAAGGACTTAGGAGTCAAATCTGAAATTAATGTTGTTGGGTGGGTAATATTTGGAGACCTTTTTAGAGGCCCTTGGTAGAGTTATAGGGTGTTCACCCACTCTCTACTTTTAGAGATATTAGGGTTTTGGATTGAAGGAAGAAAAAGGCATTGGGCACCTCTCAAACATAATTTTTCAATAACACTGATGAAGGTTGGTCTCCACCATTGCCATGGAAGCTTTCTTGTTTTGTTGCAATTAGAGTAGTATGTATTTCATTCTTTTGTATATGTGATTTATGTGTTTTATGTTGTTGTGATGTAAGGGAATGGGATTTTGGTTTGATTTCATGCTTATGGTTTTATTCCTGTTTGATTGAGGGAGTTTTGTGAAGGGTGTAATGGCATTACTCACCCTTGGATAGGGAAGAAGTGGCTATGTATGTGGGAAGGGGTTAGATGGATTCCATGGAAGTGTAGAGTCTCTTCTCATGGAGAGAAGAGGGAAAATATGCAAGGTGTATGGGCCCTTGCATGTCAATGAAGGTTATTGATCTTGATTTGGGGGAGATAAGGAGAAGAATGTATAGAAGAGTACATGTGGATTAAAGCCTTGAAAAGGCATGATTTTTGTATGTATTTCATTGGCAATCTCCTACATGGAAATCCACCTTCACCCCTTGTTATGGGTTCATGGTGAATCCTATTGTGCAAGCCTTGGGTGGGAGTTTTCTTGTTATGTTTTGTATTGTGAATATAGTTTGATTGTCACCCGTTGGTTACCGATTCTCCTTGCTTGGGGGTGGTCTCCTTGAGACCTAGGATGGGAGGTGAGCTCTCCATGGTAGTATCATGTTGTTGTTTTTTATAGATTTTTTTGAAGAACCTTGTGTTGGAGCAATTTGAAATTTGAGCTTGGATGGTGTTCTTGTTGCCTTGATAGTAGAGACTCCTCCATTGTAGTGTCTTTCCTTTTATTGTGCCTTCATGTTGAAGGTGAAGTTTTTAATAGAATGGAATAAATTTTGTAGCCTTCAATATTGTAAATGAAGATGTAACCATTGTGAAAATGAAAGAAAATCATGTGTTCAAAGTTTAGATGAATTGCAAGTTATACTTGCTTGTTTCTTTTTAAAATTGTAGTCTTGCAAATTTCAAATTTAATATATACTTTCTCCTCCCTTGAAATCTAAATCTCTATCACAAAATTATCAACACTTTATCTTGAATTCCATATTTCAATTTCAAACACTTTGAAGGATAACATAGTAACAATAGTTCATTTATCAAATTTGGACACTAATTAACAACTTGCCATTATAAAATACCCTATAAATGATTCTCCTTGTGTATCGCATTAATAGAATAAACATTGCATACATCTAACTTCAAACAACCAAAAAATAAATAAATAAATGTAATGCAATGCAATGTTAGAGGAGAGAAAAAAAAAATAACACTTCCCAAAATTTTGACAGCCAAAATGCTGTCTGGAAAATGTACGAGAGAGGATTTAATTCCCACATTACTACAAAGAATATTCCCCCTAGGATACCCCTCTAAATTTTTGGTTAGAATAATAAACCCTCTTATAAATTATGATTAAAATAAACTACCTATTAAGTTAGCAACTTGTCACCTTTTTAATAAACAAAATGTATAATATATAAAAAAAGGAAGTAAGCAATTTAATATTAAATCACTTACCTTTTTGTCAGTGGGCCCCACATCCCTCTTTTCCACCCACTTAGCATTAATCTCCTCCTTACCATGCCTGACTTTTTATGCCTTGCTTTATAACCTAAGGTTTGGGGGCTGCATTTTAAAACAAAACAGTTGGTGGGCCCCAATTTTAAACTTGTTTGGAATCCCTTTGCTTGGGAATTCAACCCCTCCCCTTTGACTTTTGTTTTGATCTCATCACCCAATTGGCACGTGAGCCAAGGAGTAGGAAAGGGTGATGAGATAGCGGTAGGGTAGGGTAGAGTAGATGAGTAGGATGGTAGGGTAGGGTAGATGAGTAGGATGGTTAGTAGGTAGTTAGTAGGATATAGTTAGTGGATATTAAGTTAGTTTAAGTTAGTTAATTAGATTTACTTTCTTTATTGCTTTATTTTAAATTGTATAGTTTTTTTTTAGATATACTTTTTATTTAAATGGTATAGTTTAATTATTAGATTAATAGATTTACTCTTTATGTAAAATATATAGTTTTTCTAATAGGTTAATGGACTTATTTTTTTTATTATTTGCCTAGTTAGTGTAATAGTATAATAACATCATGTTATTAGTTGAAATTGATTAGCCTATTAGAGTAATAGATTTATTTGATTATTTGAAATTGTATAGTTTAGATTTATTAATTGTATTTACTTAGATAATGTTCATTACTATTATGTGTTTTCATGCAATTGTTAAAATTGGTAAAATCTGAATAAAGGGGTATTAATGGACTAGGTTAATAGGTTAAATTAAGTGTTCTTTTTGAATCATGGAATATTTCTCTTGTAATTAATTAATTTTTTATTATTAAAGATGTGTGAACAAATGAAGTTTAGGATTTAATTAATATTAATATCAGTCAATTGGAAACTTTTGATAGTTCCTCAAACAAGTTAAATGTATCCTTTTCGCAATGTAATTGGAAAATATTATAGTAAGCATGAGGACCTTATTATATCAGGGATGTTTAAGGGTTGTAAATGCATTGAATAGGATTAATAAATTGGATTGCTAGGTCAACTTTTAATGGAGTTAGTATACCCTTGTGTCCCTATAGTACTAGACCGTAGAATCTCTTACCATCTATTGAGTAGGAATTACCGACTCTGCAACCACCTTATTGATAACCCCGATGCAATCTATGACTAGACCTTTTAGCTCAAAAATCATCTTCACCATGTTGTCACCTTTCCACAATGCTTTTAGTATTATTTTGTCATCATAGTTATTGTTTTTATTTCTTTTAAAAAAAAAAATTGTCTATGTGTTTTGCCCTAGTTTTGGGCATAACATTTTGGTATCAGAGCCATGTTTCAACACTAGGAACCTAAACAATTGTATTTCAACTCATTTCAAATGTAAATTATTGTGTAGGATGCCTGCCATCACACAAGTTGGCCGATGGGGCAGAGGTCGTAGAGCTCCCCATGTTGAGGTAGAATGGGGGGATGTACCACCACCACCTCCACCACCTCAGAACCCTAACTAGGATATTCTGGACATCCTCTAGAATCTGATTGGGGTTATTCAGCAGAGACTACCACCCACAGATCAGCAGCCCGAGCAGTAGATTCCTAAAACGGAAGCACAGATTCCAGAAGATGATAGAGCAATTAGTAGAGAAAGGAGTAGGATTCCCCCACCTAGGTCTGTTGAGAGTCATGGTGAACATGAGGGTGAGTCAGTTCATCAGATTGTAGTACCATGCAAGCATGAGATACGTGCCAGAGAGGGACCCCCTAGAGATGTTGGATATGAGATCCAAGAGTTATTGCGACTACATCCACCCTTGGTTTTTGGATCCATTGATGGGTCAGTAGCAGAGGCCTGGTTACAGAGCTTACGATGATGCTTTGGATTGTGCCCTTATGGGAGTAATCTTAAGGCGTGACTTGTAGTCCATCTCCTTCAGGAGAAAGCCTCCACTTGGTGGGACTAGGAGGAGTCCATAGGTGGGGTGAGTATTGAAACACTCACTTGGGAGACTTTTGTGGCCCGATTTTGAGAGAGATACCTCTCCAAGCATTTTAGACAGAGACAGATAGAGGAGTTCCATGATCTCCAGCAGAGAGATCTCACAGTGACCTAGTATGAGATTCAATTTCTTGAGCTCCTTCCATATATTGATTACATGAAGGATGAGAAACTATGTATCCATCATTTCATTAAGGGACTCAATATGTCTCTTCAGGGTACAGTACGCCTATCCTTTCCTACCACATTCAAAGAGACAGTTGAGATAGCACTTGTAGCTGAGGATATCCATACTAGATAGGAATCATGGGATCGGTATCAGCACTAAAACCTCTCTTCCCAGCAGTCAGGACAGCAGAGACCCCCTTGGAAAGGGAACCAAAATCACTCAGCAGGATCCTTTAAGGGTCAACAGTCTCAGCAGCAAAGATCTCAGCAGGATTCTAGACAGAGGCCTTTACAGGGTTATCAAGGCTCTAAGCCCAAAGAGTGGTAGTCTCAGGGTCCTAGACATGATCAGAAGACATAGACCCCTCAGGCACAGCTGGCTAGGACTTAGCAGTCCTCTAGGGGTGGTTACAATAATTTCAGCAGGGTTGGAGGACCACAACACTCTAGATCATAGGGAGTGTAGATTCAGACCAAAGGGCCATGTTACACTTGCGGTGGCATGGGTGATATAGTGAGAGAGTTCCCATAGGGACAATCACTTGGTGGTTAGAGAGGAGCTACTTCAGAGCCTACATTTGGAGACATGGGTAGATCCCATAGAGTTTTTGCAGCGGTTGATAACCGCCAAGCCAAGCATCAGGCTACAGTTATTGAGGCCGTAGGTATGATATGAGGTAGTATGTTTACTATTTTATTTGATTCTGGAGCCACTAACTCCTTTATATCTCCATATGTAGTGGAGCATTGTAGGCTAGTGGTAGTTAGACAGGATGTCAGTTGGGAGGTAGAGTTGGCCTCAAGAGCCAGGGTGTCAGTTAGTTCCATGGTCTAAAATTGTCAAATTTAGAATGGAGACATAGCTATGACCTCTGATTTATGCATTACCCCTCTAGGTTCATATGATGTGGTCCTTGGCATGGATTGGCTTTATTCCCATAGTGCCAAGATGGATTGTCAACAGAAGAGGGTAGAATGTATAGATGAGCACGGTATTCCTAGGGTGATCTCCAAAGTGTGGAGACTAGTATCTCTTCGCATTATTTCCACTATACACCTTAGGTGGTGTGTGCGAAATGGATGTCAGCTAATTTCTATCACCATTAGTGAAATAGAGGAGGGTTTAGAGTGGGAGTCATCCCTTGATTATTTTCCTATCCTATAGGAGTTTGCAGATGTATTTCCTTTAGAGCTCCCTAGTATGCCTCCACCTAGAGTAGTGGATTTTCACATAGACCTTGTGCTAGGAGATGAACTAGTATCAAGAGCACCATATAAGATGACTACCCATGAGCTCAAGATTCAGCTAGAGGAGCTCTTGGAGAAAGGGCATATTCAACCTATTGTGTCACCTTGGGGTGCACCAGTTATCTTCATGAAGAAGAAGGATGGATCACTTAGGTTATGCATTGATTATCGATGGTTGAACAAAGTAACTATTAAGAAACGATACCCACTTCCTAGGATTGATGACCTCTTTGATCATTTACAAGGTGCTCACGTGTTTTTGAAGATTGATCTGAAGTCAAATTATCATCAGTTGAGAATTATGGAGAGTGATATCCACAAGACTACATTTTGTACGAGGTATGGTCACCATGAGTTCACCGTGGTACTAGTTGGCCTCACAAATGCTCTAGCGGTTTTCATGAGCCTCATGAATGGAGTATTTGGCACCTTCTTGGATAAGTTTGTGGTTGTATTCCTAGATGATATTTTGATATATTCTCATAATTAGAAGGATTATGAGGAGCACCTGAGGCAGGTTTTGTAGAGGTTGAGAGAGAACCAGTTGTTTGGAAGCTTGTCGAAGTGTGTGTTCTTCTGACCTGAGGTACATTACTTGGGTCATGTTATATCTGGCGATGGGATCTCCATAGATCCATCAAAGATCTGAGCCATCATTGATTGGCCAGCACCCACCATTGTCACTGAGGTGAGGAGTTTTATGGGGTTATCAGGATATTACAGATGCTTTATTGCAGGATTTTCCAGATTGGCACACCCCATTACCTCCCTTCAAAGAAAAGGAAAGTAGCATGAGTGGATAGAGAAGTGTGAGATAGACTTTCAAGAGCTCAAGAGAGCCCTCACGAGTGCACCAATACTTGCAGTGCCAAACCCAACAGCGGATTTTGTAGTATGCACAGATGCATCATTGGATGGCATAGGGGAAATTCTTATGTAGGAGGGATGACCTATCTCCTATGAGTCTAGGAAATTGAAGACTCATGAGCTTAATTACCCTATGCATGACCTAGATCTTGCTGCATTAGTTCATTCCTTAGTGAGGTCGCAACATTTCCTTCTATGTCATAGATTTGAGCTTCATTCCGACCATCAGAGATTGCAATATATTTTCACTCAGCCGAACCTTAATGCTAGGAAGAGAAGGTGGATGGAGTTCCTTTGTGAGTATGATTTTGATGTTCATTACATCAAGGGGAAGGAGAATTTGTTTTCAGATGCCTTGAGTAGGAGATGCCATGAGCTTTCATCTGTGACTACTTGTACCGATTTGAGAGAGCATATCTTATGCCATTTTACTGAGGATTCCTTTTATACAGAGGTTTGTCAGTTAGTGCATTCAAAGATACCCTTAGGAGGGAAGTACTCAAAGTATTCTTTGGAGTCCAATGGACTACTACATCATAGAGGGCATATCTATGTACCTTCCATTGGGGATTTATGTGATTTCATTATACTTGAGGCACATAGAGTACCTTATGCACCGCACCCTAGTGTTAAGAAGTTGCATGCAAATTTGAGACAATTGTACCATTGGCCAGGCATGAGACTGCAAATTTCTAGTATTGTTGTGAGATGCCTAGAGTGTCAGAGAGTGAACGTAGAGCACCACCACCCTGGTTGGATTCTATAGCCACATGAGATTTCCAAGTTGAATTGGGATACTATATCTATGGACTTAATTGTTGGTCTCCCCATGTCTTCTTGCTACCATGATGCCATCTTAGTGATAGTCGACATGTTGACCAAGGTTTCCCACTTATCATCCGTGTGTACTACATTCACAACATGAAACGTAGCTCAGGTGTTCTTGCAGGATATTTTTAGACTTCATGGCATTCCCCGTAAGATCATCTCTGATAGAGAATCATTGTTCACATCAGCCTTTTGGAGAGAGTTACAGACAGCATTGGGCACTAGGATCAATGTTAGTACAGTGTATCACCATCAAAAAGATGGTCAGACTGAGAGGGTTAATTAGGTATTTGAGGATATGATGCACATGTACGTGATGGACCATCAGGTCAAGTGGGAGGAATACCTACATCTAGTTGAGTTTGCATATAATAATGGGCACCATTCATCTTTAGTCATTCCACCTTATTAGGCCTTGTATGGTAGACCTCGCAAGACACCCTTAATTTGGGACAAGATTGAGGATAGAGTGTCTATTGGCCCTCAGTTAGTCAAAGAGATGGAGTAGTAGGTGGATCTAATTTGATAGCATCTTAGAGAGGCACAGGATAGACAGAAGAAATATGCAGACGCGAAGAGGATTGATAGAGAGTATAAGGTCAGAGATAGAGTCTTCTTGAGAGTGCAACCGCACAAGAGTTTGATCTGATTTGGAAAGGGCTCTAAGTTGGCACCTTAGTTCATTGGACCATTTGAGATCTTGGAGAGGATAGGACCAGTTGCATACCATTTAGCTTTTCCACCGAGCCTGTCACACATCCACAATGTGTTCCATGTTTCTGTACTTTGAGGATATATTTATGATGAGACTCACATGATATATTGGGATGTCTTGTAGGTGGAGTTATACGGGTAGCTAGCGCTAGAGCCCATTATTATTTTGGCCCAATGGACCCTTGCACTTTGAGGCTGAGAGCTGGACCAGGTTAGGGTCTAGTGGGATTGTTATGATGAGGTCACGACTTCATGGGAGGACGCATAACAGATGATATCTCAATACCCATATCTTTTTTTTGAACTCCAAGAGGAAGCTTATGCCTAGTGGGGAAGGATGTGAGGCCTCACCCTGACCCATCATAGCTTAGCTGATACACTTATTTTGATACATTATCATTCGATATTTTGGGACATTATTTCTGATGGACTAGACATTATTAGTATTATTTATTTCATGTGATGATTACTTTTGTATACTTTATCGATGATGTTTATGATGCTTTAGGTATACACATGCATTATGATGATTATTTTAGTATTTTAAATTCAAGTGGAAAATATGTTATGATATTTTGATTATGTAATTGATTATACTTATCAGGTACAAAAATGGAAAAAGGTTATTAAGTGAAAATGTAGAATGTTTAGTCAATTAATTATGCAATTTTATTTAAATGTATGTATATGCATGTGATTTTATTGAGCTACTGATGTTTAATTTAGTGTGCAGGAAAAGTACCGTGGAAATTATTAGAGAATCAGTAACCAACCCTATGTACAAACTGTAAAGCCAAGGTTGAATCTAATAAAGAGATTCGAACCTCATTGTTAAGTGATTTTATTTGTGACCGTAAAATTGTATGAATGTATTACATGTTTTCTCTATGCAATTAGTGACATGTCAATGTTGTTTTATGTTATTTTACAGAGTCACTTGACACTTGTTATGTGTTTATGTGATGACATGTCTACTAAGGTTGCCAATGGAATGAAATTAAATTGTTTAAACTTAAATTTTGTTCTAGCCACTTCTAGAGGCCAAAAAGAGGTCCTAAGGGTCAATTTTAGGAAAATCCAAGTACTTCAGTGATAGGGGTATGGGTTAAGAACATTTCTCACACTTCAAGAACCCACTAATGGCCTTGGTGGCCCTCTTCATAACCCATTACTCATACATTTCAAAAATGGAGTAAGTCTTGACCTTTTACCCAAACCCATACTCCTTTCCAATCTTGCATTTATGATAGCAGACATAGGACAGCCAAAGGACTTAGGAGATAAATCTGAAATTATTTTTGTTTTGTGGGTAAGATTTGGAGACCTTTTTAGAGGCCCTTGGTAGAGTTAGAGGGTGTTCACCCACTCTCTACTTTTAGAGACATTAGGGTTTTGGATTGAAGGAAGCAAAAGGGATTGGGCTCTTCTCAAA
>MU227568.1:2942374-2959396 GCA_018584345.1 Thuja plicata
GTGTTCACCCACTCTCTACTTTTAGAGACATTAGGGTTTTGGATTGAAGGAAGCAAAAGGGATTGGGCTCTTCTCAAACATC
This sequence comes from Thuja plicata, assembly GCA_018584345.1. Classification (NCBI taxonomy): domain Eukaryota; kingdom Viridiplantae; phylum Streptophyta; class Pinopsida; order Cupressales; family Cupressaceae; genus Thuja; species Thuja plicata. The sequence goes on from MU227568.1 coordinate 2,942,457, forward strand.
ATTTTTCCATAACACTTGTGAAGGTTGGTCTCCACCATTGCCATGAAACCTTTCTTATTTTGTTGCAATTAGAGTAGTATGTATTTCATTCTTTTGTATATGTGATTTATGTGTTTTATGCTATTGGGATGTAAGGGAATGAGATTTTGGTTTTATTTCATGCTTATGGTTTTATTCTTGTTTGATTGAGGGAGTTTTGTGAAGGGTGTAATGGCATTACTCACCCTTGGATAGGGAAGAAGTGTCCATGTATGGGGGAAGGGGTTAGTTGGATTCCATGGAAGTGTAGAGTCTCTTCTCATGGAGAGAAGAGGGAAAATATGCAAGGTGTATGGGCCCTTCCATGCCAATTAAGGTTATTGATCTTGATTTGGGGGAGATAAGGAGAAGAATGTATAGAAGATTATATGTGGATTAAAGCCTTGAAAAGGCATGGTTTTTGTATGTATTTCATTGGCAATCTCCTACATGGAAATCCACCTTCACCCCTTGTCATGGGTTCATGGTGAATCCTATTGTGCAAGCCTTGGGTGGGAGTTTTCTTATTATGTTTTGTATTGTGAATATAGTTTGATTGTCACCTGTTCATTACCGATTCTCCTAGCTCTAGTGTGGTCTCCTTGAGACCTAGAATGGGAGGTCATCTCTCCATGGTAGTATCATGTTGTTGTTTTTTTTGCAGATTTTGAGAAGAACCTTGTGTTGGAGCCATTTAAAACTTAAGCTTGGCTGGTGTTCTTATTGCCTTGATAGTAGAGACTCCTCCATTGTAGTGTCTTTCCTTGTATTGTGCCTTCATGTTGAAGGTGAATTTTTTAATAGAATGGACTAAATTTTGTAGCCTTCAATATTGTAAATGAAGATGTAACCATTGTGAAAATGAAAGAAAATCATGTGTTTAAAGTTTAGATAAATTGCAAGTTATTCTTTCTTGTTTCTTTTTAAAATTGTAGTCTTGCAAATTTCAAATTTAATATATACTTTCTCCTCCCTTTAAATCTAGATCTCTATCACAAAATTATCAACACCTTACCTTGAATTCCATATTTCAATTTCAAACACTTTGGAGGATAACATAGTAACAATAGTTCATTTATCGAATTTGGACACTAATTAACAACTTGTCATTATCAAATACCCTATAAATGATTCTCCTTGTGTATTTCATTAATAGAATAAACATTGCATACATCTAACTTCAAAAAACCAATAAATAAATAAATAAATGTAATGCAATGCAATGTTAGAGGAGAGAAAAAAAAAAAACACTTCCCAGAATTTTGAGAGCCAAAATGCTCTTTGGAAAATGTATGAAAGAGGATTTAATTCCCACATTACCACAGCGAATATTCCCCCTAGGATACCCCCTTTAAATTTTGGGTTATAATAATAAACCCTCTTATAAATTATGATTAAAATAAACTACCTATTAAGTTAGCAATTTGTCACCTTTTTAATAAACTAAATGTATAATATATTAAAAGAAAAGGAAGTAAGCAATTTAATATTAAATCACTTACCCTTTTGTTAGTGGGCCCCACATCCCTCTTTCCCACCCACTTGGGATTCATTTCCTCCTTACCATGCGTAATTTTTTATGCCTTGCTTTAGAAGCTAAGGTTTGGGGGCTGCATTTTAAAACAAAACAGTTGGTGGGCCCCAAGTTTAAACTTTTTTGGAATCCCTTTGCTTGGGATTTCAACGCCTCCCCTTTGAATTTTGTTTTGATCTCATCACCCACTTGGCACGTGAGCCAAGGAGAAAGAAAGCGTGATGGGATAGGGGTAAGGTAGGGTAGGGTAAATGAGTAGGATAGTAGGGTAGGGTAGATGAGTAGGATGGTTAGTAGGTAGTTAGTAGGATATAGTTAGTGGGTATTAAGTTAGTTTAAGTTAGTTAATTAGATTTACTTTCTTTATTGCTTTATTTTAAATTGTATAGTTTTGTTTTAGATATACTTTTTATTTAAATGGTATATTTTAATTATTAGATTAATAGATTTACTCTTTATGTAAAATATATAGTTTTGCTAATAGGTTAATCGACTTTTTATTTTATTTTATTTGCCTAGTTAGTGTAATAGTATAATAACATCACATTATTAGTTGAAATTGATTATCCTATTAGAGTAATAGATTTATTTGATTATTTAAAATTATATAGTTTAGATTTATTAATTGTATTTACTTAGATAATGTTCAATACTATTATGTGTTTTCATGCAATTGTTAAAATTGGTAAAATCTGAATAAAGGGGTATTAATGGGATAGGTTAATAGGTTAAATTAAGTGTTCCTTTCAAATCATGGAATATTTCTCTTATAATTAGTTAATTTTTTATTATTAAAGATGTGTGAACAAATGAAGTTTAGGATTTAATTAATATTAATATCAGTTAATTGGAAAATTTGGATAGTTCCTCAAACAAGTTAAATGTATCCCTTTCACAATGTAATTGGAAAAGATTATAGTAATCGTGAGGACCTTATTATATCGGAGATGTTTAAGGGTTGTAAATGGATTGAATAGGATTAAAAAATTGGATTGCTAGGTCAACCTTTAATGGAGTTAGTATACCCCTGTGTCCCTATAGTTCTAGACCGTAGAATCTCTTACCATCTATCGAGTAGGAATTACTGACTCTACAACCGCCTTGTTGATAACCCCAGCTCAATCTATGACTAGACCTTTTAGCTCAAAAATCATCTTCACCATGTTGTCATCTTTCCTCAATGCATTCAATATTATTGTGTCATCATAGTTATTGTTTTTATGTCTTTTAAAAAAAAAATTTGTCTGTGTGTTTTTCCCTAGTTTTGGGCATGACAAGAACTCAAGAAGATATAGATGACTCGGCTATGGATGAAGATGACATAGAAGTACAAAAAGGGAAATAACCCTTGATCCCTAAACATTGATGAAATATGTAAAAAAAAATTAGAATCTCAATCTATTTCAGATCCTAATATTAGGAAATGGCTGAAATTTGATCCAGAGGATCAAAATAAAATTGAAGATGCTATAATTGCTAAAATGTGCAAACACAACTATGTTCCACTTCAATTCATAGAATTTGAAGTACCCAAGGAGCTAATGGCCAGATTGTCTACAAGATGGACATTTGCACTTCACTAGGAAAAAGAGATAAGAGAAAGAGTACTTGTTACTCTTATGCCTTCTAATTCAAAGAAGGAAGAGATAAATAAAATGATGGAAAAATATGAAAAGGAGTTCTCACCCGAAATGAGAGCATACAAATTTCTCAAAGGGAAGCTAATTGAGCTAGATCAAGAAAGCATTAAGAATTGGTGTAAAATACTCAAAAATCCCACTAAGGAAGCTAGCCTAGAGAAAGAACACATCATCATTAAAGATGCATAGAATGATTCATCAGTTGAATTGGACAGTGAAGAGAGTGATACAACAGGCCACAAACATACTGAAGTTGTAGATGAGGTATGGCCTGACACTACTCTTGACAAAACTCTGAGTGAGGAAAGCTAAATTCCACCAAGCCCAACTCATATTGACTTGGATGATGAAGTAGAGGTTACCAAAGAGGAATTGATGATAAAAGGTAACATAAATGAGGATGTCAATGATGAAACATGGTTGGATAATATCATTAATGACATTATAGGAAAGATCCTGTAGAAGAGGTACAAAAAGATGAAGATATCACTGTTGCACAAGGTAATACCAATGGACAAGACACTTACTAACACTGCATAAGTAAATATACCAACCAATGATAGAAGCTATTGATATTGATTCAAGTCAGGATAAATCATCTAAGAAAGATGATGACATACCTAAGGACATGGGTAATGATGAAAATAAAGATGCATCAGACACACAAAAAGATATAGACATGGAGATGAAGGATGCAACCAACACTCAACAAAAGTTTTCTATTCAAAAAGACAAAGGAGAAGATACTAACAAAGATGAAACATTGAGGAAGGATGAAGAAAAAGAAAAAAGTGAATAAATAAAGGAAGATGATAGCATGAAGGAAAAGGAAGAAAAATCTATTGATACACCCAAGGCCAATGAAGAGACATCTTCACACAACCAACTGGTGGACTCTGAACAGAAGCAACAAGAAGCTTCATCTTCTCGACCTTCACCTACCAAATCAATACAATCTCAAGATCTACAAATGGTAGTTCACCAATTTGTCTCCCAACCAAAGAAGAAGAAGAAGAAAGTAATGAAGAAAGACATCTTGGCTATAACACTTGATGAGGTTATTGAAATACCCAAGTGGGATGTATCTACTTTAGATACTTAAACACTTCAAAAGTTTGGAGTGATGTTTCAAAGAAAAGCCATACAAGAGAAAATGAAAAAGACACATAGGGAAGCCCAAGCACTTGAAAAAGCTAGGGATATACTACATCAACTTGTTCTTAATACAAAATTTGAAGATGACATATCAATCATGGAACAAATTGCAGTTGTTACCGATGCCATCACCACTCAAGGGTAGATGCAGAGAAGGCAATGGAAGAACAGGCAGAGATGAAGTATTAACACAAATTAGTTGAAAAGATCAGCCAAGAGGTGGCATAAAACAAGGTAAAGCTCTCTGAATTAGCAAGTCAATTAGAACCTATGATTACAAAAGCTATTACCTTAGTTAAAAAGATGTGCACACTTGAAAATTTCAGAAAAGAGAATAGTGAAAAGTTGTCCCAACTAGATTAAGATCTGACAGCAAGTGCACAAAGTTTAATCTCTCATGCAAATGTAATAAAGTTGCATCATGAAAAGATCACAGAGGTAAATAGGTTAAGAAAAGAGATATGGGATGCAGAGACACAGTTTAGAAATGAGGTTACCGAGTTGTAGGCTCACATATTGTCAAACCTTACCACTCTGTAATAAAACATTACAGATGCAAGGAATCTGATCTCAACCCTAGAGATTTTTGTGGTAAACAACATCTACGATATGCATGTGAGGATATCACTTGAGAATATGGATCTAGAAAACTTGAAAGAAAAATGGGAGAAGATGATGAAGGAAATCAAAGCCTCACACTCCCACATTTTTGATAAGTTGTAAGTACATTTTCCTTTATTATCAAAAAAGGAGGAATGAATGGTGCATATGTATAATATACTACATTAGAAAAAAGGAGGAAAAGGATATGTATGTTGTATGTACAGAAAAAATAGATATGTACAATATATCAAATATTAGAAAAAGGGAAACAAAAAAAGGGGAAGGCAATTATATGTACATAAACTTACACTTACCAACATATGCATAGGGGGAGTCATAAAATGACTAAGGATGGAGTATACACAGGTGTACATACTAATACATTAAGTATGTTTGCACATATCAGTTTTTGATACTAATGTCAAAGGAGGAGATTGATGACATTAAGTTTTGCCATTAGTATACTTAAGTGAAAAACATGATAAAGGTCATCGGTATAGGCATACCCGATAGACAACACACTGCATACCCGATGAGATGAAAATGCTTGTCATAAAAAATCCAAGTATAGAATTTCCCAATGAGCAGTGTCAAGTGTTGAACCAATGAAAAAGAAATAAAGGAGATCACCAACAAAATAGTTTTTGGTACATCACCGACGGATCCAAAATCACTAAACTGATGGTACAGTTTTATGAACATTGCCGACAGAATAGAAAAGGCAAGGAACCTAGCAAAAAATTCAATATAGGGACACCAACAGAGCAGAAGCCCAATAGAGAAAAGAAAGAAAGAAACCTGACAGACTGACAGAGAAGCCCAACCATCAGAACCGACAGTCAGTTAAAGAACCCGCAAAAAGTGGATCTAACTTTCCACGTCAAATAAAACATTTTAATTCTATTTATAGAGTTTCAATTTTTTTTAAATCATTTCTTAAGGGTCAAGAAAGTATATTTTAAATGTTTTAAAGCATCCTAATGGATCTAAAACATAACTAGCTAAAGATCAAGGTCAAGTTGTAAACCTTGAATCTAGAGTTAAAAACTTGAAAAGTGTGAATCATGAATGGACCTAGAAACTAGTATATATAGATGTTCATTCATTCATAATAGGTAATGAGTTGAAAAATGATTGTGTCCATAGAGAAAATCTAAGCAGAAGAAATGAATTCATGAAAAGTTTAGAAACATATCATATCAGTTCTCAAGAACACAAAGAAGGCTACCGACGAGCAGAGAGAAGGTATCATTCAATCACTCAAGGTGATTACATATACATTGTAAGATTTATAGGATTTTTTATTAGAAATTAGAGATTTCATATACTATCATATCAACATTTATAATGTAGTTACATTCTAACAAGTGCATCACATCAGAAATCCTTTAGTAGAAGGTGGACATAACAGTTCTTGATAAATCTCTTAACAAAGTGCACACCTAACGGTGTTGCTAAAGCTTCAAACGAAGTAGATCCTAATAGGTCTCCACTCTAATAATCCTAATAGGGTAGATCATCAGAAGTGATCAAATTGTAAGCCTTAGCCGACTCCCTTCTTAACTGCAGATAGTGAAGTTTTGTGGGTGACATCCCCACCATAGTTTTTACTTCCTAACAAGAGTTTTCTACGATATCATATCTTGTGTTTTGTGTTATTTATTTTCATGTATGTTTCTTGAATGTTTACACATGTAAATAACCTATGTTATGATTTCACATACATAAAGAAAGATGAACAGATAGATAGGTGAATATACAAATCTAATGACACAAAGGTTAATGGGTTAATCACATAAAATTTTTAGAGGTACTGATTCACCCCTCCCCTCTCAATACATCATTCTAGTAATTCCAACAAGATGGTCACAATCGAATGGGATTACCTTCCTAATGTTGCAGATTCTAGGTGTACAGATAGATATCTTTCTCATTTTTTATAATATCCCTTTCCTCAGTTTACAGCTCCTGATGAGGTATCTCCTCGCACAGAGGATTCTCTAGATTATGATCCTATAGATGGTAGACCTATGAGAGGTAGAGGAAGCTCCTAGAGAGATAATAGAGGTGGGGGTGGGAGAGATGGAGGAGACTCTCCTCCAAATACAGGTCATGGACATGGTCGAGATTATGGAGATGATGGAGATGATCAGGGTGGTGGTGGTTTGGGTGACAGTGGAGAGGGAGCCAGTGGTAGATGGGATTGGTTTAGGTTCATGCCTCCACAGATAGATCCAAGTTCTTTATTGACCATAGAGAAGTAGTAGCAGCAACAACAATAGCAAAGGCCATCAAGATAGTTTTCGAGTAGAGGAGGTAGACCTCTTGGAAAATATCCTCCTAGAGATACATGTAGGGATTCTAGCAGAGATGGATATTTTTTTATCACAATGCCAGAGAGAGCGTGAGTATCTTAGAGCCTGGATCACTTTTTTGGATACTTTGTTGGCAGATATAGAAGGACAGTTAGATTTTATGAGATCAGAGAGATATATCTAGGCACACACAGCCACCCATTAGGGATAAAGGTCTGCATATTACTTTGCATTATATTGTGTGGCAGCTCTAGAGTCATAGAGAGATCTATTGTACTCTAGAGTGGAACAGTAGTTAGAGGGAGCTATGTCTCCACTAGCTCATTATGCTCAAGTTGATGCACCACCTCCTCCTCCTCCACATCAGGGAGAGGGTGGAAGTCAGACTTGATATTGTACTTTTGATATTTGAGATATTTTGTATGTTGATCCTTCTGAGATCATCCATTGTACTATAGAATTTGATACATGTATATTTATTTCATCATGATCATACTAATACTCTTTGTTGTAGACAGTTCTGCATTTTTTATCTATTCTATCACTTATATATATCTGAGATAGATATTTTTGATCTTGATATGTTCATGAGTTCTGTTTCTTGATAGATATTTAAATTGACGCACATGTGATTATGTCCTTGGTCTTTGATGATGTAGAATAAATTCATGTGATGGCATCATTTATGCTCTTTGATTTATTAATGATATATAAATCTATTTTTATGATTCTAAATGAATATGCAGATGTATGCTTTTGAGATTTCCTTTATGCAAATATATGTATGGATGCACTTAGGATGTAAAAGGAAATGCAATGCTTAAATGGTTTATTTATTTTTTTCTCTTTCTCATTTATGAATGCAAAATGTATGCCATGGATATGCAATGACATTAATATCATTAATATAGATTAAGTAGTTAACTTCAATTTTAGATGAACCAGGAAATCATTTTGAGCTCAATCTCTTATGTTGTTCTAAAAAGAATCAAACAATATTTAAATGCATCTGCATGCAGACTCTTATGACTGTCACTAATTTGTATACATTGTAGCATCTTTCTCATCATTGGGCATTTTTGTAACGAACATCAACTAATAGTACAACTACCACTAATACCCACAAGGTATCATGAAAGTATGAATACTATGTGTATTGGATGTAATGTCAAAAGTAAACCTAAGCATCAAGGCATAGAGGCTAGGATGACTTGTGAGTTATCTTCTTTTGATTCTAAGAATCATCTTATGTTCATGTGTAATGTAAGATATGTGACCCATAATGGTCTTCAATATTCATATCCTTGGGTACATAATGTGTCAGACACCTTACTTAGAAGTTGATTAGAAATAGACAAGGAAATTGGTTCAACCTCGTCGTAGTTTACACATAATGAGGATCAAGATATATGCGTCTATCCATTCATGTTGGAATCTCTTACCATAAACATCCAAGTTAGGTGAAATTTATAGGTTTATTGAAAAAATCACTATACACAGAAAACCAAGAAAATATTATGCCCCCTGTCCTTGTGACTCTTTGTCTTTGAATAAACATCATGGAGTAACTCGGAAGACATAATAATCACCAATTGATAATCAGTCAAAGAAAATTTATAACTTCTTACATGCCCCTAGTTTGAAACATCGTGGGAAAATAAAAGAGTCATAATCAAACCAGGATCAATCTATATGTGTTTTAAGTAGTATTGAGAAATACTGTTGATTCATTTTTCAAGAATAATAGAGAATCATGAATCAGAACTTGGAATCAAGAAATATGGTTTTATCACTAGTACAAAAACAATAATATATGACCAAATAAACTACCAAAAATTATAGATAAATGACCAAATTTGGTCACGTGATCAGTGGTAGTTTATTGCCGGTCATTTATCTCGTGACCAAATTTATGAATAAACTATTTTAGTCATTTATTTGGTCATTTATTTAGTGGTTTATTCGGTAATTGATTTGGTCATTTATTTAGTCACTTATTTGGTCATTTATTTGGTCATTGATTTAGTCATTTATTTGGTCATTGATTTGGTCATTAAATTAGTCATTTATTTAATCATTTATTTATTCATTTATTTAGTCATTTATTTAGTAATATATTTAGTCATATATTTAGTCATTTATTTAGTCATATATTTAGTCATATATTTAATCATTAATTTATTCATATATTTAGTCATATTAGGGCACGATAGAATCGAACCACCATCCTCCTACTTATAAAGTAGGTGCTCTTCCATTGAGCTAGTAACCTTTAAAGAATAATCATATCATTTCAACAAAAGAGGGTGTTTATTGATCTCATTAATGAAATCACATTTCATAGATTGTCTTCCGACTGAGAATACCTGGAACTGATTGAGAAACCTTTTCAATAATTATGGGCTAAAATTCTACCCAAAATACTTATTATTAAATGCAGACAACTTTCTAAGAATAGTTCCTATACATGATGTCATTAGCTTTCACCAACTATAGATGTCATTGTAACTTCTGAAAAACACTTTTGAAACATTGAAAACCAAATTCAAATGGATGTTATTTACAATTAAAATATGCCCATCTTATTTGTAAAGCATGAAATAACATATAACAATGAGATAACATACAAGAGAACCCATACACAATGACTACAACAAGCAAGTCACTTAGGAGAAACCCTTCAATGGGTCAAAACTCTAGCAAGAGTGAACAAGTACTCCTCGTTCCACTATCACAGTCAAATTACAAAGGTGTTACAATGTTCCTAAGGCTTTCAAGTCTCATAACAATGTCTAAAACTCACTCCTCACATCTATAATGTGCCTCTACAACGTAGAAACCCTTTCTTTGTCACTACCACTAAAACAGTTAAGGATACAATGAGAGAACTTTTCTAACCAGTTTACAATGCATTTATGCCTCCTATGACCCCCATACACAAAAAATGGAGTATCAAATGTCAAAAAATCCAGATCAAACAACAAAACAATTCAGATTCCAAGGATTCCCCAAAGTGTTCTGGATCATTTAAGGCATTCCTCAACAAGAATATAGTCCCTAGTACCTACTGCTCTGCACCATAGAACTTGAAGAATTCATAATTCTAAGGCATTTAGACAACTCCTTGACTGTGATGAAGGAAACACCATGACCCTAATCATCCAGTTTCTTCTACATGATTTTTAGATTAAAGGCAATTAGCAAACTAAATTTTGACTTATCATCAAAGCTCTACTAGTGTTAAAGTCAAGGCTAATGAGTCATATTGCTTAATTTGTCAGATTCATCCCTTGCTGACCATCCATTCCCAGATTAAGGGTATGGTAGTGTTATACTAGCTTGAATTGGAGATTACTTGAGCAAATGGTTGTGGTACAAGTAATCAAATGCTAGAATCCATAAATGAGATTGATAAAATGGAAGCTGAGGAGGAGGTGAGTATTACTAAAGTAGGATTTGATGTTAGTCAAGAGGACCTAACCACAATGATGTTGCAGATGCACCAAAAGCTACTGTTGGAGCTTCTTCTCACTCCCCAACATTGATTATAATTTGTGAGGCAAAAATGTGATGTGTTGAAGATTTTAGAGTGATTTGATAGTTATCCAAGGGAACCTAACTACAATGATGTTGCAGATGCACCAAAAGCTACTGTTGGAGCTTCTCCTCACTCCCCAACATTGATTTGATTTTGTGAGGCAAAAAAGTGATGTGTGGAAGCTTTTAAAGGCATTTGATAATGGGTCTTTTTTTTGGCATACTTCTGTAATTACTAATTTGTTGTTTCCTATTTAGTATAATATAAAACTGTCCTTAATAGACATATTACTTTGTGAACTTTTACTCTAGAAAAAAAAAATACCACTAATTAAAAAGCTGACAAAATAAGTTCACTGCTTGTGTAGCACCCATTGCCTTGGCAACATGACGCAACCCTTCCTTACGTACATGATGCACAACAATTGCACCAGCTTCAACAAAGTACTACACCAAGAAAAAATCAACAGACATTAGCTAGTTGATCCAAACAATAGTAACATTACCAATTTCATTATGTGAGACAGCATGCAAGTACACCTTTAGATCCATGTCATCTATTCCTTTTGTTGTTAAAATGACATTTGTACCAACTTTTAAAAGCTTCTCAATACACTCCTTAGTTATATATGCTTCTTTGCACAAACAAAACAAATGAAACAAAAATGACAGTGATCACTAATATGCAACAGCAAGCAAAAAATATCGATACTCAACCATCTATCCAACTCCACATTGTTGCATTGGAAACTACATGTACCATGCTCATCTTCAGTAAAAAATCCACAATTTCTAACAACATAAAAGACTAGTAACATCATGCCAAATTTAAAAATTATGGAAACTCCTACATGTCCAGTATTTTTATCACTTTCGCACAGAAGATTTATCTTGGGAAATGCTTAGCACATCTTTGCAAATAAATTTTACAAGAAACTCTGGGTGGTGAGAAAATCCCATCACAGTGGAAATATTAAAAACCAACAAATTAGATATAATTTATCCAAAACTCAACAAACACTCTAGATCTTATCAATAAATAAGCTACATAGTTTATCTACCTTTCACGGATCCTATCAAGTTGCCTTGGATCAGTGACAAGAACCTGCACTCCCATCTGCATTTTTGTCTTTTGAAGATTGAAATCCAAACATGCAATTCTTGCTGGGGCCACTCTTGTAGGCATTCCTTGAGCTGTCCGACCAGTATTCGGGGCATAATCATTCAATACATAAATATCTTTAGACCCTTGTCCATGTGCCTTCAAAATATTGATGCCTTGGAGAAAAAATCAAAACATGATCATTCATAAACAAGCATCTAAAAAAATTGATTTAGTTATCCTAATCTATAGTATATGTTGAGAAAAAAAAACCATCTCCCCCAGGCATTTATATAGTCCCCCAGTTCCCAAGAAATTTGAGTCAAATAAGAAATAGTCATCGGACAGAGATACACTAGATTATAGGAAATCCACGTGATAATGTAATCCTAAGTTAAGAAAAATCACGCCACAGAAAACAATCTCAGACCTTTCATTCAAAATATGGTCTAAAATATGGTCTAATGTAATCAGATTTATCAACACAGACTATTCAAATATTACAATGTAATTCAATAGCTTATTGCCTATCATTTTGAAAAACCATTCATTCCACAATTCAATCTAAAAAAAGCATGTTGTAATCTAAACAATTTATGTTTTCTTTGCAAAAGGGTTAAACTAATAAACAAGACTAATTATATTTTGAATTGTGTTATGTAAAAAAAACCTCATTTAAATTTAAAATTCTACTATATTCTCCCTCCCCAAAGCAAAGATGCGGTTAATAATCTTATAATGCCAGCACACATTCATATAGAAACATACATAGCAGATAGATAAGTACAAATTTCAAGAACATTATTTTACATTATACAGGAATCATTCAAGATCAATATGATCTTTCTAATTACAAGATACATAATAATCTCAAATCATCCATTAAATTGTATATAGTTACGGACAAAGATGAGGAAGTTGGAACCTATCATATAGTAGTTGCAACAAGAAATCTATCTTGCCACCTTAGCCATCACATAAACTTCCATTAGTTATGAAAGAATAACTAGGAACGCATCCTGCCACAGCTTGATAACATCCCAGCATCATTGTATAATGCATGTACATTTGAATAGGGAAATTTAATTTAGAAGGCCTTAACAAGCACCCAAAGAATCAGATGTCAATATGTTTTTCATTGAATATCATTTCCTGCAAAATTGTAAGCCAGAAGACAATACATTAGGCAATAAACTAGAATTGCATGCAAATACTCCCATGCTGCAAGCCAAGCATATTCTTGCCCCTAACTAATACTTCTAATTTGTGTCACATATCATACTCAATGATAATTTCTAAAAGAAATGAATCAGGTTAAGTAGATGATTAGCATTTGTAAAGCATGAAAAGAAGAACATTATACAACTATGATAAAGTCCACATTTTGTGATTTATAAACAATGCAGGAGTCTAGGGGAATAAAAAAAGCTGACCAAGTCTAGACATTATCTTTTCACTCATAAAATTGGCTGAAAACAAAATCAAGTTATTTATTTGGCTTTCCTGCATTACAAATTACGCAACTTATTTTTATATGGTGGTCTCAATCAACCATTGACCAACAAATTCTCACAACAGCAAATAACTTGACATTACCTTCAGAAAGGTTTATATTGGTCTTAAACAGTTAAATCCCTTCAACAAAATTTACATTTCCTTATTGCTCTTTTCTCTTTTATCCTAATGATGGATCATGGAGTGTGATCTGAAACGTTGATGCTAAAAAAACATACACAATCTAAGCCATAAATTCAACTCTAAATTCAATGGATTGTGTAAATCTGATCAATTTAACTAAAATACCCACCCAATCAAATGCCCAATCACAAATTATTTACGCTTGCTCATCCCAGGATAGAGGGAAGAGTAAGCATAGAAGGAAAATGAAAAAAAGTTGGCTTTCATACAATAACTAAATACACGCTTACTAAGCTATGTCCCATCAAACTTCCATTAAAGTATATCCCATTATATTTCCATTGAGGCTTTCAATTATGTGAAATGGAGGTGTGTGAATGTCTAAAATATTTATGAATTTCCCAGCTTGCATAAGCTTTGCATTAGCCTTATTATTTAAATTATAGAGTATCAAGTTTTAGTATTCTGAGAAAACCATACTTGTAGCATTTGCCCCATGTGCTGAGAATATCTTCCTCCATCCTAACAGTTTTCACTAGCCACAAAATGTAAACTCAGCCTTGAATGACTAATTTCATGCCTCATAACCCAAAATGCCTAATTGATGTAACTAGCTTCTCAAGATGGTGCTTACACACATAAAACATTCACATTACATTTCCATTCAAATTATTCTCGTTTGCTGACATTTTAATTTCTTCTATGCAAAAATTTTTCTAATTCATTCTCCCCAGTGTCAGTGAGTCGAACCTATGAGAAATGATGCCTAGCTCATCAATGTCCACCATTGAACCACAACATTCAAGAAGAAAAAAATGGATTTCTATTAGTTTTGGTGATTTCTATTGGGAATATAGTATAGCTGCTAATACATTTCCAATGTTGGGGAAAATCAGTGTCCCTTTCCAAATGAATAAAATTGGTGATGATCATGACAAATAGACCTTGAGACATGCATTGGAATAAGTTTTAACTTTCAACTCATGGGAAACAAATATATATTCCCAACTATTCATCTCCCCCAAGATTTTAGTGTGTGTAAATTAATCATAGTTTTCAATAGGAAGTGGATTGGGATGAAATTCTTAATTTGAATGGAATTTGCAGGTGTAAAGACAAATTCCACAATTTTTTCCACTATCTTCTTTGCTTGTGTGAAAATGGGACAGTCAATATAAATGGATCAAAACCAGATTATAAACCTTCAAAATGGATTCAAATGGATGCCAATATGTTGGGGAATCAACATGGATGCATTTCCAAAACAAAGTATGAAAGAAACAATAGAAACTATGCAAGCAATATTCAGATTGTTAATCTGAACTGCAGAAATCCGTGGCTTTATTGATAAATTTTGGTCTCCTTTACATTCTAGACTTCCATCCAAGTTCAAAAAACTACTATGGGCATGGATCGTGAGTTTGTTTAAACACATTTTTCAAATCAAACCGACCAAACCTCCAAAACCAACTCAAACTAACCTTTAAACTAACTAGCCATTGACATTCAAATTTGAATGTCAACTTTTAACATATTAACTCTAAAACAATGCCACCAACCATTTCATTTAAGGATGGAACCACACTGGTGAGTAAAAATATATTTTGATTGCCTTTGAGGCATATGGAGATTTTTTGGAGAGTGAAGAGAAGTTAAATCCTATTAGTTGTCACTTTACTGTCACAGTCAGCAGTGGCAGTCATCTTATGGAACTATTTCTTGTGCTGGCAGCTAGTACATTGCACTCCTATGGTTTGTTTTAATTTTTTTAGAGATCCCATGTTGGTTGGGGCATGGGTAACAATGGAGACATTATCTATAAAGTCCTAATTGGATCAGGAAAGGAAGGGAATTTTGATGCGAGAAGTTGTACAAGAAGGGAATGTTGGTTTGCCTTAGGGGATGATTGTTGTCAAGGGATGCTAGAAGTTGTTCCCACAAGAACGAGATGATTTGAGAAGGTTATGATGGGGCTTCATGGGCTTGTGAATATTTTAGGATTCCTAATGTCCTCGGTGAAGTGTAAGAATTTCTAAGTCAAGAGTGACTAAATTTTGACAAGTGGAAGAGTATACCTTGTTGATGCTTCATTTTCTAAGATAGAGAACCTTGAAGATTCTTGACAACAAGGTTCCTTCCCTTTGAAAATTCATCAACACCTTTCCTATTAAGGTTTCCAAAACCCTTAAGACCCTAATTGATTCCACACATGCACTTTTTTCCCAACACAATGCCCCAGAACATTCATGGTTTCAACTACCGCACACATACCCTTCTTTGTGTCACAATGTCTTCATGTATTCCTCTAGCACTCTCATGACTCCTAACTATGAAAAACATAACCCCTTTCCTCTGATCAAGCACTTGAATCCATGGACACTTCAAATTCCATTCTAAACATTAAACAACCCTTCAACCCCTTGAAACAAACTACACAATTAGGACTTTGGTGACTGTCCTAAATTCAGTCCTCTCGAGACAGTTTCTGGAAATCGATTTGGTTAACCACTTAAAAATGCAAAAAAAAATTATGGAAAGAACAAAAGTTCTAGGTAATTTCAATACCTAACATCTCCCAAAATCTCAGGTTTGTACGAGCCCATTTGGTCCCTCAACCAACAATATTTCAGACTAGCAATTCTAAAAACACCTATTGGGACAGTCAATTCCAATACAGAGACAACCGACTTTAAAGGAGTTAAAATTGGTTTTCCAACACTCTCATCCCCTAGGATAGGTTTCCTATGTTATATGCTGAATGTAGACCTCTGAATTCAACACAAACACAACATAGTCTTTACACAATCGCTTAATTCACAAAGAAAAACATGAATTGTTTGTTCTACAAATTTGATTGAGACAACCTGTTGCCTCCTAATTAGTTGTGGATGTTGAGTTTTACCCTCAGAACATGAGCCAAAAACCTGACCATTGCTAACATGGAGGATTTTAATAATGCAAAAAGAGAAGAATTGCCATGAATCTTATGAAATCTACAACTAGTCTATGAGAAAATGCTCTTAATCTATGAATTGAGAAGCAATTTAAGCTATGAAAGAAAATTACACTAATCTAAGAATGAATTGCAATTACTCTATGGAAATCAAATGCAATTAATCTAATAAAGAAAGTGCTTTTAATCTAGAAATGAAATTCTTGTATTCTATGAAAGGAATTGCTTCTAAGCTAGAATTGAACTTGAAATGGATTTAAGAAGCTTGAAAGCACCAAATTAAGATGTTAGACATATAGATAAATCATAAAGTGAAAGCTAAAACATCTTCAATTCCAATTAAAACTAGCCTAATTATGAAAATAAAGCTTGAAACATGAAAGAATTGAAATGCAAATTGACTATAATATTGATGCTCTCCAAAAATCATCCTCTCTAATGAAGA
>MU227568.1:2975981-3006330 GCA_018584345.1 Thuja plicata
TCCATTTGAGACAAATAAGCAAAGATTATTTAAATAAAAGGGTGAATTATTGCCACATAAGTGTCCTTTCACATGGAATTATGAAATTCCTTTTTGAGGATAATTCATCCAATAATTAAATAACCTTCCAATTCCTTTTATGTATATTAGCCAAAGGGGGTGGAATTGATTTAATTACAAGCACTTAGGACTTTATATTTAAATCAATTAATCATAGGGGTTTTTAGCTAATAATCATTGAGAAATTAGGAATTAAATGTAATGTCAGATCTATGCAAATTTTGGTTTTCTGCATTTGAAACTTAGTCAATTAAAGTCAATTAGGAGAAGAATTTTCCTAGTACAATAGGACTTCAAAGATGAGAAAATTGGAGGAATGCACCAAAATTGATTGGATTATTAGGTGCCAATTTTGGGGTGTTACACCCTACACTCCCTCACATCTTTTAATGATCATCGACTCTCACAAAAACACTTCTCAATGTATAGGTTCACTTAAAACCATGACTCTGCCATACCAGACTGTGATTGTGACTGTGAAATAATACTTCTTGCTTGAATCACGTGCCAACTTGAACATGGATCTTTGAAATAATTAATAAATAAATAAAAAATTTCATAACATTCATAGCCCTCCATTTGAGGGTTTATCCCTCATTTATCCCTCAGTTTGAAGTCAATATTTCTGATTGTGATTGATTGTTGTGGTGCATTTTAAACAAGGATTTAGACATTGTATGGTGGTTATGGCTCCAAGGGCTAATAGGCCTTGAAACTGATTTAGTAGTATGGAACAAAAGTATGAATGTTACCTTTGTAAGTAGTTATGATGAACTAGAGGATGTTTCTTTCCTAATGTGTGTATTTGATCAAATTATGGGTTATAGACAGTTTTTTGGATCCTATGTGCAATAAGGGGTCCTAAGGTTGATTTTATGAAAGGGATTTGTGCTTGGCAGGATGTGATGGTGAAAGGTCTTTCTCACCTTGTAATATGAATGTTTTATTATGTTGAGTTTATTTGATGGGATATAATCTTGTTAATTGTCTCAAATTTATCAGATTGAGAAGATAGAAAGATGTTTGGGTTAATGAATACACTATTTAATGGTCTTGTTCCTTGTGCCTCCACATCACCTTCATCCAATCGTACAAACTTGTAGACCTTTAATCATATCCCAACATTTCTTGACAGCTGGCATCTATTGTACCATTTATAAATTTCCTCCACAAAGGTGAACATGAATCAAATTTGAAGGATGGTTGGTTAAAAGAGCTCAAACTAGCTTCTCTATATAATAATTTGAAACAAATATATAGCTATTTGAATAATTATATTCATCATCCCCGTAAAAAAAGTTGGAAAAAAAGAAAAGAAAACATGACATAGAAATAGCAAGACCAAAATCTGAATAAAAATCAAGCAACTTTCAGAGGATTATATTCAATACATCAACTAACCTTTTCAAGAAAATGAGTCATTGTTAGTGGAGGGGGGCATTTCACATCAAAATTCTCACAAGAATCTATAAGATACTTATCTACCTCATCAGATGACAGGTCTGTAGGGAATGTTGAGATCAACAACCTCTTCTAACCCCTTGATCATATCTATCTTCCTGAATTTAAAAAGATGTAAACTATACAACCTTACTGAGTAATGCTATTTCAAGCTTCAATTTGGAGTCAAGATTAAAACAAAATCCTTTCATCTGTTTCTAAGACACTAAATAAATATTGAGTAGATCTGCATGTAGATAAAATTTCATATACAACTTCTTAGGGTCAAGCTAGAGCAAGACGCAAGAAAATGGAAAAAATGATCCAAAAGGATCCGTAGCTTAGAGAATTCCTTGTAATTAATCTATTCGATTTATTTTGCAATAAAGTAACAATATAGACATCAAAAGAAATCGGCTATAGTACTTGAAATGAAATTGACAGTTTGCATAAACAAACAAGTAAGCATACTACTGACATATTTTTCTCAAATTAATTATTCACTATTTCAAATTGTTTAGAAATATGTTTAAGATATTTTTGCTGATGCAAAAACAAACAAATTAGATTTTATAGTGAAAAGGCAAGCAAAATCAGTTTCGTAAAAACTATAAAATTTGTCAAAAGATTGCAAAGTTGCCAAAAAGTTGTCAAAGGGCATTAAATATTCTTTCAACATAGGATCTTACTCGAGATTCAAAACAATATTGTCAATGGAATCCAAATGTTTTCTTTCACCAAGTTAGTGGTTTCAGGAAAAACTACAATATTGACAAGAAGTTGAAGCAAGAAAATAACTTTCATAGCTTGTAGTTTTTACAAGAATGAAAAAATTGTAAGAATTTGACGGTTTTGGAAAGGTGAAAACAATAATTTTTTGATCAACAAAGATGTTAACAATTTAATTAACATTGCAAACTATAAGAGTTGTATAATTTTAAAGGAGATGTAAACTAAACAACAAAACTTGTACTCACATATAATTCTAGATGGGCACAGGTTACCTTAGAATTGGGATCTTGATCAACATATCGAATGTGAACGTTCTTGATTTTTACTTGAATGTTGTCAATAATGTTATGAAGATCCATAAACATAAATTAGTAATAAACCTTGGAGATGATCAAAGATTTAGATAGCACAAAATTTTCCAAGAAATGAATGGTATCTCAAAACTACAACAATGATAAACATAAATTATTTTTGCTCACATGTTCTATGGAGATTGTCAAAATTGAATAACCATAATCCTTAAATTCACCTTTGCTGAAAGTTGGGAAATGAAAGATTGGTTGGCTTGATTATTTGACATGATCAAACAAAACAAATTAAAGATATTCTCAAAAGTAAAATAGGTATCAAAACATATGAGTAACCTATTATCATCCATTTTATTGACCCATTACCTTTAGAGATTTAATTTTCATAACCTCACCACCTTCTCGAGTGATGAATCAACCACAATTTATCCAGGCTAAGAAAATGTTAACAATCAATAAGTTGTAGAGTCATACCCATTTCCATAAAAATGAATAATTCAATGAAAATATTTTTTTTCAAAGAAAAATAAAATGCATTATGGGTACCTCAATAGATTTTGCAAGCACACCAGCCCTTTTTGAAGGAATGGCCATCAGACCAAAGTAATAAATACCACAAATACATCATGAAAACTTTGCAAGCTGTGTTGTTGCAAGGTTTTCTCTCTTTCTGGCCCATTTTATAGCCTCCACATCGTCTTCTCCCCACTGTGATCATTTTAGAAATCACAAATGTAATTGAGAAATTTTTTGAGAATCTGAGGTATTCCTAGTCTTTAACATGGTAGGATCATTGTCATTTACTACAGATTTACATCCAGGATCTTATGACACTATAAGATTTAAAATTCCTTACAAGAAAATTATTCCAAATGTATCATCAACATCTTAATCCCTCCTAAAACCCAAAAATTTAATTAACATTGCAAACTATAGGAGTTGTATAATTTTAAAGGAGATGTAAACTAAACAACAAAACTTCAGTTGCAGCCATATATTCCACAGATGCATTGCATCACTAATAGATCTCAAAACAAGGTTTATAATCTGGTTTTGATCCATTTATATTGACTGTCCCAAAATGGGATCTGAGTCAATGGCCTTTAATAAATCCACTCCCTTCGTATGGTCATGGCCGGGAATGCCCTAGAGGAAGACATATTAGCCTTATCCATGGAGAAAATCTGGAGAATGTTGTGATTACATGTGAAAATGGAATTCTTGATGGAGAAGGAAATATGTGGTGGGATATGTGGTTCAACAAGTCCCTACATAATACTAGGGGTCACCTTTTTGAATTTCTAAACTCAAAAAATATAATAATTTCAAATGTCACATTCCTTAACTCATTATTTTGGAATATACATCCCATTTATTACAAGAATGTGGGTATAAAACAAGTTACAATACTTGGTCCTCTTGATGCCCTTAATACAGACTCCAGGTCAAATGTATGCATCGAAGACTGCTATATTTGCAGTGGTGATGATCTTGTAGCTATAAAGAGTGGTTGGGATGAGTATGGGATAAATGTGGGTCAACCCAGCTCAAACATAGTTATTCATAGGGTGATAGGTACAACACCAACTTGTTCAGGCATTGGAATTGGGAGTGAAATGTCAGGGGGAATATTTGATGTGCTAGTAAAGGAATTTATAGTTTACAATGCATATATAGGAATCAGGTTAAAGACTAATAATGGAAGAGGTGGCTATATTACCAATATCACCATCTCTAACTTCCAATAGAAAATGTCAAAGTGCCCATCAAATTCACATATGATTCCAATGATCATCCTGATGATAAGTGGCACATCAATGCTCTTCCTCTCATCAAGGGAATAAAGATAAAAGATGTTGTGGGTAAAGACATACATAAGGCACCGAGCTTCAAAGGCCTGAAGACATACCAAACAAACACAGTAACATTCAAAAACAAGAATTTTTAGCTACTTTTCAATATATATTTATACAATGCCAAGTTTCAATTTATTCTTATCCTACATGGGAAGTTATGCAAATTACCTCTCCAGTAGGTATTCTAGCATTTTGTCTCACCAGTGACCCAGCTGCAACCATACATTTTTATCCAAGACAACTCCATCAAGTAGAGTAGCACCCGTGCCAACAAATGCCTCATCCTCAATGGTGTACCCATGCAGCACAGCACCATGACCTACCTAAAGCATGCAAGCATGTCAAACAAACATATCAATTCTTATTATAACTCACTAAATCAGCTACAAATATAAATTACATAGATCATTAAATAGTCAAGACAACTTCAAACATCCCTCCAAATTTATTGACAATTTAAAACAAAAAGGTAAGTAAATCCTCCACCCCAAGACAAATTTTTTCACAAATCAGAAATCATCATCGACAAATCTTTCCACTTCAAATATTTATATTTAATGCAAGAGACTTGAAAAAGAAAAATAGAACAGGTTCTACAACTACCATAAGCTACTTGAACTAGATAATTGATCTACATTGTAAAAATGGTACTCTGTTGAACATGTCAATCTCTCAAATGCTAGTTAGCTGTGTAACATATGCAGTCCATGCCACATATTGTCACTATACAAGCCAGGCTCTTCATGCAATTCATCGTAGATTTATGCATGGAGAAATTTAGCAACAAAATATGGTAGTCACATTTATCATGATATAAGTAGCCTAACGCATTCAGAGGCTCTAGAAGAATTAAAATGGTTCCAGAAAGAGAACCAGGAGAAATCACAAGTAGTCAGTAGATGCATTTATAAATTCATGAAAAGCAACTGTAATATAATTACATACCACTTGTAACTTTATTCCCAATAATTGTGGGAAGAACCTTTCCAGCAATATTTGATTTTGCAACATTCACAAGAGTATTGTCTTGTAGATTTGTACCAGAACCAATTGTTATGCTATTCACATCTCCTGCAAAACCCTAACTGTAAAAGTATAAATACCTGCTTAAAATAGTCAATTCAATCCTGCATGACTAATTTAAAGTGTTATTTTCATACTTTTCTATTAAATGAACACCAATCTCAAATCCTTAAAAGAATTATATTTCCTTGCATATATATAAAGATAATTGAGGCCTGAATTGCCAGTTCCTTTGCACCAATTTATCTTGATATATCTTTTTAAAAAAATCTATATGGAGCACATGAAAACATTGAGCTTGCAAATACATATATAATAGGGAATTCAACTGGGTTATCAAATATTATGAACATGAAATATTTCAAATTCATACACCCATCAACCCATCAATACTTACTCCTTTTGCAATTTGAAAAACTCCACAACTTCTCACAAATTTAGAAATGATTTCACTGAGATGAACAACTCGTTAGAGGAAAATAACATTTCTAAATCATGAAATCATTGAACCATATATGAGAGATTCCTCTATCAAAGTATTCTTCAAAACCTATAGTCCATCAATCCAAACATCCATTCAAGAACCTTCAATGCTCATACCAAACTCACCATCAAAATATCTTCTTGACTTAGTTTAACCAATCTCTAGATTCAAGCATTACATTTGTTCAACTTTAAGCATTACCCTTAACTCAATTGCAATCAATCATCTTACCTTGTTCATAAGGTATTCATACCTTTTCCTTCCACATTTGGGTCTTAACTATGCCTGCATACAAACTATTAGATCCCATTCCATGGTTCATCAAATTCACTCCGATCCTAGTTCACTTTCCTTTCTTGCATTATCAATCATTTTCTGAACCCTGTCCACTATCTTCAACATTATCCAATCCAATCTTTAAAAAACATTTTATGAAGCATACTTTTTAATGAATGTGAATTTTAACACTAAAAAATGTTTTCTAACCCTATTGGTCATCACTTGGTCAAGGCAATCTCACGTAAACAAATTCTGCTATGACAGTGATTGTCAATGACATTATTTTTTATACCCTGAATTCTGTTATACACAAATTTTGTTATAGGTGTCAACTTGTAAATCACTCCGGTGGAGTTGTTAAAAACTAGGTTTTATCAAACATATTACAATTGTATAAAGATCCAACGGTCCAATTATGAGTTATGGTTCCCATACAGAGACCATTGTTACTGTCTTAAAAACAATTCAGAAAACTTTAATGTTCTGCCGCTAGGGCATCACATTTCTTGTATGATACTCAACCAATCACTGTGAAACCAAATAAATTTTTTATATAATTTAATTTAGTTTCAAATATACTAAGAAATACATTTTTCTATGGAATAGAACCAAAGATATTACCAAACCCTCCTACTGAGGTCTGTAAATAAGGATTTTTGACCCGTTTTCACTATTATGGTTGGATCTCCCTTTATACATTATTGAATACCTTCTTATTTGATCCAAATAAAATATAAATCCTCCCTTAACACTTCCAAATCAATTTTTGCACTTATTCACTCCATCTAATGAGGTAAAAAATACATAAAGCAGCAAATAAACATTTTTGAGCAGTTTTGACAGCAAACAATAATTGTATCCAAACACAAATGCTCATTTATCACATTATAAATACATTACATTGATATGAAGGTGTTCATCCTTCCCTATTGTCCTTTAAAGATCCCAAAGTGGATTCTAATCTTTCATTCCATGACTGTCCACCCTTTATACCTACAGGAATGAGTGGTAGTCAAGGGTGTTCTTGCCTTTCACACCCAAAACTGACCTCCACTACCTATGTTCGACCATAACTAGAGTATTTAAAGAACTTCTGCCTTCACATGACAGTTACAAACTTCTCCAACTACCATTTGAACTGACCAAGACAACAATTTGTGCAAATGTTGCAAAATTACAATTTTGCAACATTGCACTTTTACACTGCCATATTTATTGCCCCTTTTTAATCATTTTCAGTTTTTATGTGTTTAGAAAGTCCTAGAGTGGTAAGATGACTGTTGAAAGAGGAGTAAAAAATATAATGACATCTTGTGTGTACCAAAACAGTGGTTTATAACTGTAATAAATAATTATGAAAATGAACTTTAAGGTGTAAAAGCAATATTGTCATAGTAGATGGAAAGAAATGATGTCCAAAAGAAGGGGCCATTTATGTTTATAAGTGGCTTGACAATAAAAATCTACTTCCACAATGAGATAAGATGTTAAGGCTAAAACTCCTTCATGAGTTTCTATATCTCAAAATAGAGATAATAACCACAGTGACATAGAGAATGATAAATACATAAGGGTAGATTTTTGTGTATCATAGAGGGAATATGGTACCAAGGTCACAGTGATATTAATCGACAAGGTTTTAGAAATCAAAGAAAAAGATGTAATATGATGCAAAACATACTGAAAACTATGACAATGAACAACAAAGAATGACAATAGGGTCACATTGAGAGCAATATTTTCATGAAGATGAAATAATGATACAACAGTTCTAAACACAGTAGAAAAGACAAAAGAGGTGAATAAAAGGAGGCATGTCTTTGTTACATGTGAAAATACCAATTTCTTATGCTTTGTGACAGTAATTACAATGGTAGATATGAAGAGGTTGTGGTAGCATTCAAGTGACACTGTCAAAGTAATTTGTTACTATTAAAAATAGATGTTATATGAACTATCTATAGAGTATATTAGGAGGCCATGAAGGTATGCGTTAAAGAAGATGGACAATAGTTTTCTCATTAGACGAGAGCCAATTGAATATAAAAAAGGTAAGCATGGTATAAAAATGAAATGCCAAATGATAGTGAAAGATGGAGATAGCATATTAAGAAGCAGTGGATTCAATGCTTTAAAAGCATGACTAGGGAATCTTATAGAGATGAAAAACATAATAAAAATTCCAGTTCCTTGTAAGAAGAAAAGTAGACAATGTGTTGAGACAATGCATTGGGTCAATGTAACATGGAGAGGAACATGCTCAACAAAGTGTATAAAGTAATAGTGGGGGTCTTTGACTATACAGTGATAGGACACAATGTGAGTTTGATAAGAGAGAGTGTTATGCAAGGAATATGGAATGAAGGGTATGAGATCAGTGATTAGATGAGCCTAACCATAGTGCTTAAATGATTCTATTATGAAAAATGAATGATATACAATGGTTAACAAAGGTCATTTATCATACAAAGGCATGCAATGGAGACAACAAGAAATGCAATACTCAAGCATGATGCTAAAAGACAATAACACTAAAGCCTGAAATATAAATAAAATAGGGTATAGAACGAATGTAAAAAAAAAATACATGATATGACACAATACTGAAAATAAAAAAGAGTAGTCCTAGAACATTGATCATAGGGATCTTGAAAAGATAGAGAGTATAAACCATAAACACTGATGACCATGGCTGCTATAAAAGACATGGTTGCTATAAAAGAGATGTTGTAGAAATAGTAGAAGATAAAGAAGATACAAACTTGTGTACCATTTCAAATATTTCAGACACTGGGAACAGAAGATATTCTCATAATGGAACATATGTAAAACTCTCCACTTAAAATTATAAATAATAGTCATATGAATGTGTTTGGGCTCGAAAAAGGGTGTTTGAGTAAAGAATATGTGTTTGTCTTTGGAAAATAAAAAGCTTATTTGCATCATTAAAAAAATTTCCAAAATCTACAAGAGATAGAAATATGAAAAGAGTGGAGGTAAGATACCATTGAATTCAATATGAATTAATGAAGAGAATGCATGCAATTATGATAGGTAAAAATAGTGACATATGTTCACTCATCAACAATCACTTGGGATGGTCATACCATTCACAATAACCATATAGATCACAGTGAGTACAAAACTCTCAATACTAACAGAGATAAAGATAGTTGTGATAATAGCAGCCTTAAGCATCCATTGACAATGCAATGAGAAGTTACATACCTAAGATATTGTGATGGGATGTTGAAGTGTATAGTAAATGGAGCAGTGACATTTAGAAGCATAGTGAGATTAAATTTGATAGAAGCATAGTGAATGGTTTGGAGTAGTTACTTATTTTTAATAGAAATATTTAATTGGCAGGATTAGAAAAGTTACATTTTTGCATCTAAAAAGACATTTGTATGAACAAAACTCTAGTTTAAAGCCCTCTAGTTCAACAAACTTGGATAGTTATGTAAATGATTTTACAGTTGCAACATGTATGCAAAAATGTGAAAACCTCGACAAGGTGAGTGAACTGTTTAAGACTTCGAACAAATAAGTTGCATGTAATACCACATTTGCAGGCTTTGCACAAATTGAGTTTGTTGAAAAGACATTAGAAATTTTCAATAAAATGCAAGAGACAAGAGTATGATCAAATTTCACTAAATCTATCAGCATCCTATTTGCCCATGTAAAATATAAAAAATAGTTTTTGGGTAGATTAATGTTTTTGGTTTATTGGCAAAGAAACTTAAGTCTTCTTTATCATTTAATTTCAATCCTTTTATCAATTAAAATAAACCCCAAACTCTTTTTCCCAGGATATTGAAAGATTTATGCCTCATAGGAATATGCAAGTAGCACATTTGTTGACTAGGTTATATTAACTAAGCAAGAAAGGGCATAATCTAAAATTCCTCCTAATATTCAGAATGTTTAATCCTCATTGCCACATAAGGGCTAATACGATGTGGAATTTTGTTGATACCTACAATTGAGATAGGAATAAGATCATACCCTAATAGATGCTAAGAAACCATGTCCTTCAAAATTGAACTTCATTTTCTGTAGTAGATATTTATCATGGAACAACCAGAAGCATGTCAGCACCATGAAGAAGAGAAAAACATGAAAATGCAAAAGCCAAGAGATGACCCATATCTATTAAGAGAAAACTGTAAACTTCCACAAAAAAAATCATAACTTTCACAAAAATGGATCAAATTGTGTGAGAGTTAGATAAAAAAAAAGTAGATTCAAAACCCTATGAAACCATATGGATTAGAAAATAATCAAAAACAAACCTGAGTATCTTCATAGCCATGGATATTAGTGCTCAACGTCAATTGGTGCAAGAGTAGCTAGGTAGGATGAATGGATACCGTGAGAGATGCCATAATGAAGCGCGGATGAGGCTTCAAAATAGGCTTTCTAGAGCATGAGCAAGAAAGTGCATATTGACTTGGAAAATGATTGAAGTTCCCTTCAACTCTCTTCACGCTAAAAGCAAATTGGTTGAAATTCCCTCCAAATGTGAATTAAGGCCTTTACAATTTTTATAAAAAAAAATAACATTTATATTGTTTAATATTGTTAATTATATTTCTAATTATTAATAAATTATCAATATTTTTAACTATATTTTAAATTGCAAGCTATAAATTATTAATTCTTTAACTATATTTTTAATTATTTTAGATTTACATTCTTTAACTTTTAAATGGTCTTTTATCTTTAATTTTTCAATTTAAGTCTATTTAAATAGTTGTATATGCTAAGTATGAGATATTTTCTAGAGGTCAAATTATGATATAACTATGTGGTTTTGGAGTCTAACTCATTGACCCATGTTTCATGAGTAGTGGTTCACAAGAAGGAATCTCTCATGAGAATGAATATAACACTTAGCACTCATTGCATGAGAGATATTGGCAAATAGTGTCCGAAATAATGTTCGCACAAAAAGTCTACTGGCGAACACACATTATTAGTGAAATAAAACTTCTAAGAATAAATATATATGATATTATCAATGTTAATGTGTAGAGGAGTATTAATCATTCATTTAGTCATTTTTATTATAAGTGTGACTAATTATTTAGTCATTTATTTGGTCATTTTACCCGATGACCAAATTGGTCATTTATTTAGTCATTTTACCCAATGACCAAATTAGTCATTTATAATTATCAGTTGCAAATAATTAGTAGAATATAATCAATTTTGGTCATGTGACTAAAACTTTTAGTCATAGTTTTAGTCACGTGACTAAAATTTTTAGTCACATAGTCATTTATTTGCCAAATATGATCAGTTTTGGTCATGTGATTAAAAATTTTAGTCACGTGACTAAAAGTTTTAGTCATATAGTCATTTATTTACCAAATTCTACTAGTGTATGTCTTAGTATACGAGATTAAATTTATCAACAATTACAATCCAATGTAGTTTTTAGGAACACTTTTTGATTAAAGTGTTGAGAAACACTAGTATGATTATAGTGTTTAGAAACACTAGTATGATGTTTGTGACAAGTAGGTGGTGTTAAAGAAACACTCTTATTTTTTATAGTGACATTTTGATGCCAGTATTAAGAAATACTATTTTGTAGAGGCAAACCATCGTAGACAAGGAACCTAGGATAACCTAGCAGACACAAACCGAACATGCTAGCAAAGATGCCCCCAGTGTAGAATGACTATTCCTAAGATGAAAATGCATAAAAATCCTTGGAAAGGATAGGACATTTGTAAGGAATCAGAGTCAACTCATAACACAAGCATGATCGTGAAGGATTAGTATCAGCAATGCATTGATAGATGGAGCACAGAGTACAAGTGACACCTATTTGCTAGGTTTTCACAACTTGACAAAGCTTTTTATTTTTGCTACCAAGATGCATGTTTGTTAGGTTTTTGCCAAGACACTTTTATCTTTTTCATTTTTTTTTGTTCTTTTTCTCTATTTCTCTTTTTTTTGTTAGTATCAAGGTGCATGTTTACTAGGTTTTCACCAAGGATACCTTTTTTCAGGAATTTTTTCACTATTTTTGGTGTTTTGTTTTTTCCACTATTTTTGACTTTCTTCAGGATCAATTTTCTGATTTTTTTTTGGTATTTTTTGAGAACTATTTCACGGCACAGGATTTGTCAGCCAGATGTCAAACATAGAACCGCTTCAAGGGTAAAGTATTGATGGGATCAGAGAGAATATCCCCTTCAAGTGTAGCTAACGAATAAGCTCCAGTCCCAAAAGTTGCAGTTATAACAAAAGGCCCCAGCCAGTTGGGTTCAAACTTGCCTTATTGTTCTCTATTTGGCTAGTTTTTAGGATTCTCTCTGATAACGAGATCCCCAACTTGAAATTTTCATGGTTTTACCTTCTTATTGTACCCTTTTGACATTATTTTCTGGTACACTTTGAGATGATCAACGCTTGTTGCCTGCGCTCATCAAGTATTTCTAGTGTGTGAACTCTATCATTGTGGTATTGTTCATCTGTAACAAGACCTTGGAGATATACTTGCAAAGATGGAATTTCTAATTCAATGGGTAGCACTGATTCTATGCCATAGACTAGAGAAAGTGGTGTGGCTCTTGTTGGTGTTCAAATACATGTTCTGTAGGCCCATAGTGCCAGATTTAGTTGTAAATGCCAATCTCTGCCAAACTTACTGACAGTTCTATGTGAGATTTTTAGAATTTTTCTTTTTGAAGCCTCAAATTGTCCATTACCTTAAGGATAATAGATTGAAGAACAATTTCAAGTGATATGAAACTATGTACAAAGGTCCTAAATATCTTGGTTTTTGAACTGACCCGGCCTATTGTCTGTTACAATAGAAGAGGGTATCCCATACCTACAAATGGTGTAGTTCAAGATGACTATAGAAACCTATTTTTCAGTGGCTTTGATTAGCGGTACGGCCTTGACCCACTTAGTGAAATACTCAATGGCCATAATGATGTACTTGTTTCCACTTGAAGAATTGGGATAAATTTGTCCAACAAGATCAAAGGCCCATTGTTGAAATGGTCAATGTGTTATAAAATGTATCAGCTCTCTGGAAAGAGCATGGATAAGCTTTCTATGTGTTTGACATTTGTGACATGTTTTAGAAAATTATACGACATTTTTTTCCATTGTAGGCTAGTAATAGCCAACTCTTAATATTTTCTTAGATAATGAAAAGTCATTCGAGTGCGATCCATATACACTTTTGTGAACCTCTTTTAATGTGTGATCAGACTCTTCTTAATTTAAACACCTAAGAAGCATACCATCAAGACCACGTCTATATAAGTTAGTAGTGATGAGGACATAACATGATGTTTTCCTAATTAAAGGTCATTTTTCATTCCTAGATAATCCATTAGGTAAGGTTTGATCAGTAAGATAAGAAATTATTTTGGCATATCAGGATTGGTCTTGGGCATTTAAGGCACAAATCACTTGGGATTTGGGTGCATCAAAGGCTGGAAAGGATAATTATTTCACCAAGAATTCATAGCGAAATTAGTGTTCTTCCAGTTGTAACATGAATGCCAGTGTAGCCATAGCATCTACAACTTTGTTTTTTTGTTCTTAGAACTTGTTGGAATGTGATGAAGAAAAAGTAATTTTTCAAATATTCTACTAGTTTTTTGTAAGGCATCAGTTTCTCATCTTTTTCCTGATAATCACAATTCACTTAGTTGATAATGAGCTGAGTCACCATACACATGTAACTCTATGATTTTTCATTCCATAGAAAGCCTGAGTCCTTTTAACAATGCTTCATATTCTGAGATGTTATTTATGCATGGAAACATCAATTTATATGCCTTAGGTATATTTTATCCTTGATGAGTGATAAATAGTACCCCTTCTCTAGATCCTTGTTGTGTGAAAGAACCATCAAAATACATCTTCCACATATATTCAATTAAGTGCATGATTGTTTCATCAGGAAATTGTATGATCAAAGGTGTGTTATCTTGGAACAGTGAATCATCTAGTTGATCTCCTAGGACTTGTCCTTTGATATCCCCTGTGTCCACATACTTAATATCAAATTCACTTAGAATTAAGACAGATTTTTTTATTCATCTCGTCAATTCTATTTTAGTCAATAGATATTTGAGAGGGTATATTTTCGCAATAAGTTTCACTATATGCGAGAGCATGTAGTGTATCAACTTTTGGGATGCAAAAACAACTGCTAAGAAAGATTTTTCAATGATACTGTAGTTGAGTTCATAAGACACCAAGGTCCTACTGATATAATAGATCACCCTTTCCTTTTTATTTTCATCCTCTTGTGCTAGCAATACTCCAAGCGATGTAGGCATGGCTAAGATAAAGATTAGTAAAGGTTTTCCATGAATAGGCACCATGAGAATGGGAGGAGTGTCCAAGTAATCTTTTAATTATTTAAAATTGTTTTCACAATGCGCATCCCATTTGAAAGTAATACCTTTATGTAGTAGTTTTGTGAAATTTTGTGCTCTATCTACTAGTTGGGACATATATCTCATGATGGACTGAAGTCTTCCTTGAAGCATCCTCATTTGACTGATACTGTGAGGAGGTGACATTTTTAGTATAGATTTCACTTTTTTAGGGTCCACCTCAATTCCTTTAGCCGATACTATGAACCCTAGGAGTTTCCCTGATTGAAATCCAAATACACATTTCTTTGGATTAAGCCTTAGTTTAAATTACTCCACGCAATCTAGTATCTTTCTCAAGTCTTCAATTTGAGTTTTTCTTTCTTTTGACTTGGCTAGTGTATCATCCATATAGTCCTCCATGTTCTTGTGTATGATATCATGGAATATTATCATCATAGCTCATTGATACGTAGCTCTAGCATTCTTTAGACCAAATGGCATGACGTTTCAACAAAATGTTCCCTATGCACATGTAAATGTTGTCTTTTCTTGGTCCTCGGGAGATTTCTTAATTTGGTTATAGCCCAAGAATCCATCCATGAGTGAATACATTTGATATCCTACTATGAGATCTATAATCATATCAATGTTGGGTAGCTGAAAATCATCTTTAGGACAAGCTTTGTTTAGGTTTCTAAAGTCTTTGATGATCTGGATAGATTTATCTATTTTGGAAATTGGTACCACATTAGAAATCCATCCTACATAAGTGATGACTCTTATGAATCCATCTTTTAATAGTTTTTCTAGCTTTGCTTTGACCAATAATGCCACATGTGGGTACATCTTCCTTAATTTTTGTTTGACGGGTTTGATTCCAGGATCTATAGATAACTGATGCATTATTAACTCAGAATCAAGTCTAGGCATATCATTGTAAGACCATCTAAATTTTATCTTCTTCTCTTTAAGGAATTTATTAAATTGTATATTTTTTTCTTCTGATAAAGATTGTGCCAGGTGAACAAATTGAGGAGCTTCTACTATTCCCAAGTTAACTAGTTGTGTTGGTTCTATCAGTACTGAAGATCTTTCCTAAAAGTGCTTAAAAGGATATCAAGAATCTCATCTTTTGACACCTCTGAGAGGTTTTCACCATCAGATACATCTTTTATTTTTACTATTTTAGAATCTGATACTACCACAACGTGGTTTTCACCATCAATTCTTTTCTACTTTTTTATTTTTCAATTTGTGACTAAAAAACTTGATATCCTCCTCTTACATGTTCACACTCCTTGCATTGGTGTAAGACAGACAGGGTTCACAATTTTTTAGGTAATAGGCCAAAGTATAGTCATTGGGAAATTTCATGATAGGAGTAGGGTCTGAATTGGTCCAATCAATCAAGTCGGGGTTTACCAAGGATAATGATTCAGAGTTTGGTAAGGATAGCATCACGTCAACGTCAAGACTATTAACTGACAAGACATGTTCTGTTAATTTGGCTTCTATATCATTTAATCATTAAGAGTTGAATCATCATTAGTAGGGTAGTTGTTAGTAATATGTGGACCTAACTCTAGTGACTCATCAGTTGAGCTTTCTTCTTCTTCTCTCATCGAGTTGAAACTCATAGCTTGTATCCTTTGAATGTCCTCTAGAATTAGTAAAGCATTAGTATTTCCATCAAAAATCCTGGGTAATGGTATCTCATCTAATTCTAGGAAAACAACAGTGTTAGGGGAGTGTTATAACTCTCTCCTCTCTCCAATATAGGTGCAAATTTGTAAATTACATATACGTCAATGTCCACAGTAGCATCAGACATGTGATCCCATTCATAGTCATGTGAATCTATTATTTCATCATCAGATATGTTTAGAAACTCAACAATAGTTACCTGATGTACCCTATTATCCATTTGTAAATCAAAGTGTGGTAAGTCTAGTATATGTGAAATTTTTACCAATTGCCCCTAGTTAGGATGTGCATCTTATTGTTGGGGTATTTCTTCATGATTTCTTTCTATCTGTTGGACTTCTAGAGAGTCTTCTGTTGTTTCCTCTACTTCTTAGACATCATCTTGTGACAACAAAGGAGCATGATTCTCTTGTTGTGCTACAAAAGTAGGTACATATATTTCTCTTTTATATTCATGATACTTAGTACCAATGTGTAATAATCTTTCATATTTCCATGGTTCAAGTGTCATTTCTTCTTCTTCACCATCACTTCCTTCATCAAAGATTGGACCATCTTTTGAAGTAGGGTTTTCTAAACTATTATTAAAACCTAACCCTGTTTTGTCTTTGGTGTTTCTGAATTCCATGTGTATAGGTTCAATGATTCCTTTTCCTTTATCTCCTAAAGGTCCCTTCCCTTTGTATCCCATTTGTTTGAGGTCATATCCTTTACCATACTTTTTCGGGGATATCTCCACATGTTTTACCTCATTTTATTTTTGTTCTCCTTTATAGAGCCAAGCCAAAACTGCTTTATCTTCTTTTTCATCCTCTTGAGAAGTAGAGGCTCTAACCATACCAGTTGGCTTGTGAATATTTTTTCTTTTGATGTAGTAGGTGTGAAAGATGAGGAAGGTTTCCCATAAGATCTTGAAGACACAAAAATGTTAGCCAATGATGGTGTCATGTCTAGTTTGTATTCCCCCATACTAGTTTCTTCAAGTTTTAATGTCTTTCCAAAGCTTCTCATCAACATGTCTTTAGATGTTTTAGGTGTGGATTCTTTTAGGATTTCCTTATTATGAGGAACCATAATGTTTTTTTTAACATTGTTGCATGTGTAGCTTGAATCTGTAGAAATTGTCACTTCCACCCCTTTATGTGGGAATTTGATGCATTGATGGTAAGTAAATGGCACTGCTTGCATTTCATGTATCCAAGGTCTCCCTAGTAATTGATGACATGTAACTAATTAAATGTTTGAAGATGTTAAGTTGATAACCGAAATGTAGAAGGATAATGTAAGAAATTAAATCAGTTAATGGATTGTATTATCATTGATGTCAACTTAATATAATCTAATTAGTTATAATCAAAGTGTCAAAGACTTCAGAGAATCAGAGAGATAAAGAGTATGCTTTCTATAATGCATAAAAGATAAGAATTCACATTGTGACTATAAACACCAATGGTTAGTGGAACCCAATGGATAGAGATCACTAACAGTCAAGTCATAGTGATGCCCAAGAAAGAAAACTGATGAGCAGAATCACAAGCAAACCCCATGGCCAGAAACATACTATAAACCGATAGAAAATCCCGAGGAGAACTGGAGTGTTGACCGATGCTATCAGAGAGTTAAAACCAAAAATAACTGGAGTTCACAAACGACAAAATATCTAGCTGGCAGAGCTAAATATATACTTAACTGGTAGTTATCATTGTTTTCATCGACAAGATAAGCCAGAGATAAGTAATTAATTTAAAGTTGATTTGTCCAGTTGGCAAGAAGATCTTAGCAAGATAAAACAAGAGTTTTTCTTTAAATCTAATTGGCAAGAATTATGGATCATGCCAAGATCAAGAAGATCAAGAACCTAACAATAGTGATATCATGTATATAAAGAGACAACTCAATTCATTATGAATGGTTGTGGGTGAAGGAATGAACAAAAGGATGTTGAAGAGAAATTGATGAAGAGCAACTTCATATAGTGTTGATCAACAAGCTAAGGAAAGAGCTAAAGAATTCAGTGGACACTAAGCAATAGAGCATAGCATCACCAAGAAGAATCAAAGTGGAGCAAAGGTATAAACAAAGTTATATTGATCAGAATAGTTTGTGAGATTACAATAGATCTGAAAATCTGCAAGTATAAGTTGTATATGTGAACAGATCATACTATTTCAGTTTAACCATTGATTCATAAATTCTCTTAACCAAGGGATTTAAAGGTCCCTTCTATATTGATATACATCCAATGAATTATCCAAAAGTTTGATCATGAAGATAGCAAGAGATGCCAGATACCTATTGATAGGCCAAGTGAGTGTTTGATCAAGGATGGTAGCATAGAGGTGCCCAATATCAAGTGACAGACTAAAATTTTAAATCTTCTAACAA
Source organism: Thuja plicata (assembly GCA_018584345.1). Lineage (NCBI taxonomy): Eukaryota > Viridiplantae > Streptophyta > Pinopsida > Cupressales > Cupressaceae > Thuja > Thuja plicata. Next base: position 2,994,619 of record MU227568.1, read on the forward strand.
GGTCACACCTAACAGTGTGTTTGTAACCTTTAACGGGGTTGGCTCTTCACCGAGATCACTTCAGAAGAGTAAAAATTTTGAGTTACCAATCCCAAGTGGTTTTTCCCTTAACAGGGTTTCCACGTTAAAAATCCATGTGTCAACATGTTTATGAGTCATTACTTTAGTGTTTTGCATTTCACTTAACTTAATATAATTTATTGGTAAACTCTAGATAATTTACTATCTTTCAGTAAATTAATGGACTGCTATTTAGTAAATCTACAGTAGAAGGTTTTACAAAGCATTTCGAGCAGTAGTAATTTGATATAAGTATTTGGAAGCATTCATCTTATAGGACCGAAGATAACTAGAGGTATAATTTTGTGGTACTAAGTTTTCAGGGTTGATTATTGGAATTTAATTGAGGCCACTAATTCACCCCCCCACCCCTCTCAATTATTACTAACAATTGGTATCAGAGCTTGTGTTCTTAGAAAGGGATTGTAACAGCTCAAGCAAAAGATCACAAGATGAATAGATGAGATGTGCCCAAGTTGAATAAAGACAACTTTGCATCATGGAAAAGTATAATAAGAATCCACCTATCAGGTATTGGAAATGATATTGTTCAATACTTAGATAATGAATATGTGTTTCCTACCGGACCTCATACTCTTGAGCAATTAAGAGTCAAGCATGATCATAACTGCATGATGATAGAACTTGCATCATCACTCTCCGATCATGAGTTTGAATATGTCGAAACCTGTACCTCTGCAAAGAAAATGTGGGATAAGTTGAACCTTGTACATGGAGGAGATGCCAATGTACTTAGAGCAAAGGAAGAAAGCCTAAGAGGGAGGTTTGATGACCTAAGGATGAAAGAAGAAAACATTACTCAGTATAGCTACAGAATCAAAGAGGTAGTAAATGTTATCTAAGGAGTTGGAGGTGTACTTGAAGAGGAGATAGTGGTAAGAAAAATATTAAGAACCTTATTTCTTGTTTATGCTATTAGAGTTTCTTCTATTCAAGAAATGAGAGTAGTTGCAAACAATATAGTTACTCAAGATAGTATGATTGGTAGACTAATTTAATTTGAGATGAATAAATTTGACAATAGTGTCTTACCATCCATAGAATTTGCAATCAAATCTTCTCTAAAGATAAGTAACTCAAGTCATATACATGTTGTTAGAAATGATAGTGACAGTGATAATGAGGATCAAGAACTTGATGAGATTGAAGCACTAATGGCTAGAATATTGCAGAGAGGCAAAGGAAGATACAAAGGTAAATTACCACTTGTATGTTTCAATTGTAAAGAGAATGGAAACTTTGTTGCAAGATGTCCAAACTGACAAACCTTATGAGAAGAAGTTTAATAAAGGTAAAAATAGAGAATAGTGGAGAAACTGACAATCTAACAAGAGAGATACCATAGACTACAAGGACAAAGGGAAGAAAGCTTGTTACCTAGCTAAGAGCAGAGCTGATGACACTAACACTGAATTAGAAGAGGGAATCGAGATTTTATTTGTAGCCATGAAGGATGATTCAGATAAAGATGAAGAAAGGTATGTAGAAAATGCACTCATATCTAAAGTTAGTAAAAATGATGTCTGGATCATAGATAGTGGCTGCACTCACCATATGACCAGTGATAAAAAAAATTTTGAGGCTTTTAAATACTATAATGGCGGTTCAGTGAGAATGGGAAATGATACACCTTGTCTAGTTGAAGGTAAAGGAACCATAATGTTGAATAACCTGATAAAATGTGAAAATGCTTGTTAGGTTAAAGGACTGAATTACAATTTGTTAAGTGTTTCTCAGTTGAACAATTCAGGGCATAGAGTAGCATTTGAAAATAAGAAGGCAAAGATATTCAATGAATTAGGAAGGGTGATTGGTACTAGTGAGCAAACAAAAGGTAACCTTTTCTCTCTTGATGACACTAACACCACTTGTTTGATGTCTAGAAATAAAGACTTATGGTTGTGGCACAAAATATTATGTCATGTGAACTTTGACAACATGATAAAGATAAGCAACAAAAGGAATGTCAGAGGCTTACCGACAATGACTAAGCTCGAACATATCATGTGCAAGAATTTTCAAAGAGGTCATATGACAAATTCTAGTTTCAAGAGAAAATCACATACATCTAATACAATTCTAGAATTAGTCCATACAGATCTATGTGGACCAATGAGGACAAAGAGCTACTATGAAGATAGGTATTTTATTCTCTTTGTTGATGATTTCTCTAGAATGATGACACTCATGTTTTTAAAACATAAATCAGAAGCTTTTAAGATGTTTAAATGGTACAAAGCAATGGTAAAAAAACAAAGTGAAAAGAAATGAAAATGCTTAAGGTCAGATAGAGGAGGGGAATTTACTTCAGAATAACTCACTGATTATAACAATGAGCATGGAGTTAAAAGACAGGTTTCAGCACCAAGGACAGCACAACAAAAAGGAATTGCTGAAAGGATAAATAGATCAATTATTGACTGTGCAACAACATTGATGAGTGAGAAAAGCATCACTCAAAAATTTTGGAGGGAAGCTATTAGTATTGTTGTCTACACACTAAACAGAATAAAATTGAAGAAGGACACAAAGAAGACACCATATGAGCTTTGGTATGGTCATACACCCAATGTAATTTACTTCAGAATCTTTGGTAGTCAATGTTATTTATTGAAGGATGATAGAAATGGAAAACTTGACTGCAAAAGTGAAGAAGGTATCTTCCTAGGGTATTCAACCAAAATCAAGGCTTATAAATGTCTTAACAAGTCATCTAACAAAATCATTGAAAGTGCAAATGTGAAAATAGATAAATTTGGAGAAAAGAATGATAAGGAAAGCAAAAAGGAACCAAAGGACTAAAATAGGTTTGTGTATACAGAACCTAACACTCTACCTGAGAAATAGTGTGTCTCTCCCAAGCATCAGAACATTGCACCCAAGCATTAGGCTACAATTACCAATGATTAGGATAACACTCAAGATGATGTTTCGAACAATGGAGATGAAAATAAAGGTGAAGAAGATAATCAGAATGATGAACACAGAGCTGAACTGAAACTTACCAAGTATGTCAAAAGACATCATACATAGAATAAAATCATAGGAGACAAGAATGATGGAACAAGAACAAGAAGAAAGGCACTTAACACCAAATGTTTACTTTGTGATTTTGATCCTAAATCTGTTTACAATGCACTTGAGAATGAAGAATGGGTCAGTGATATGAATGAAGAGATAGAACAAATTGAGAAGAATAATACATGGACACTAGTAACGAGACCAAATGAAAATAATGTCATCAATGAAGATATTATATTTTACCATTAGTATACTTAGAGAAAAACATGATCTGCACCATCGGTTTACTCTACATCGACAGACATGGCATAACACTATCTGATGCTAGTGTTACCCGACAAACATTGTTAAGTGTTACCCTAAGAAGAAAAGGTAAATGATACCTGAAGAGTAACAATAGTGCTACCTGACAGTATAGAAAAAATAGGAACATGATAGATATAGGGAACCTGACAAATGGTTTAGTCAAGGAACACCGACAGACTGCAAGTTCAAACCGATAACCAAAAACTGACAGTTAGTTACATCCTACAAAAAATGGATCTGACTTTCCACGTCAGATAAATCACTGAAGTTGTATTTATAACTTCTTGATTTTATTTTAAATCTATTATGTGCAGAGGAAGCAATGTAATTATTATTGTTTTAATTAGTTTTACTATTTTAAAACATGCAAACTAAAGATCAAGGTCAAGTTGTAAACCTTGGATCTGAGAGTTAACATTGTAAATCATGAATTCCAAGATAGGTCAATAATTGTATAAATAGGTTCTCAATCCATTGAGAATTGTTGTTGTTCAATGAAGATAGTAGCCATGAAGAGAAACTAAAGACCAGGTAGAGAATTCATGCACAAGAACACAAACAGAATCAAATCAGTTTTCAAGAATAGAATAGAGGCTACTGAAAAGTAGAGAAAAGGTATTCATCAATCACTTAAGGTGATATTATTATTGTAAAGGCTTTAATGGATCTGTAAATCAGCAATGGTAGATTGCATACAGTCAGTTCAACATTTTTACTCATTCTAACAAGTGAAGTACACTAATGAAATCCTTTCAAGAAAGGTGGGCTTAACCTTCCTATTGTAAATCTCATTACTGAGTGCACACTTAAATAAGTGTTGTTAAAGCTCTTAACAGAGTAGATCTTAACAGGTCTCCACCTCAATACTCTTAATAGGGTAGATCATCAGAAGTGATCAAATTGTAAGCCTTAACCAACTCCCTTCCATTATGTAGATAGTGAAGTTTTCTGGGTGCCATCCCCACTGCAGTTTTTACTTCCTAACAAGAGTTTTCTGTGATACCATATCTTGTGTTATGTGTTTGTCAATATCATGAATGTTGCTATGAATGATTGAAAACTATTAAAGATTGTGAACAAACATTAGATCCATAAGAAAGAATAACAGTAATGGTTGGTAAATTAGAATTGAATGATTACTAATGATAAATTGAGTAAGGGGACAAAAGTTTTAGAGGTACTGATTCACCCCTCCCCTCTCAGTGCTACTTCCCATTAATTCCAACAATTGGTATCAGATCCGAGTATCTTCTTGAAAAGCTTAAAGACTTAAGATCAAATATCATCCAATGGAGAGGTACAAACTTGATAAGAATATTGAGAATAAAAAGCTTGAGATACAGATGTTCTATGAACATTATAAAGAAGCAAGAATCAAGATGAGAGAGTTGTTGGATGAAAGAAAAGGTATGGCTACTAGGAAAAATGAAATAGACTATATAGAAGAAGAGATTCCAGACTTCTCTAAATCTTCAGGATCAAATGCAATTAACGTATCAGATACATTAGAAGAGAACATCACAAATCTAAAGGAGATCAACCTACATCTGAGAGATAAAATAAAGATGCTACAAATCGGTCAAGAGACCTAGATGGTAAGAATGATTGATGTGATGAGTTCTGCCAGACAAGCTGAAACAGAAAGAACACTTGCTATTGATGATAGAAGGAAGATTTTAGAGAAACTACAGGAAAATGAAATGGAAATTCAAAGACATGCTGAGCATCACCATGATCTCACAAATTAGATTATCCTTATGAGTCAAGAAGCAAACAGAATAAATGTGGAACTCATTGAGAGAATACAAATTATCGGTGAACTAAGAGAAGAAAATGAAAAGCTAAAGCATGAGGTTAGAATTCAGCAACATCATAATGAGATTATCAGAAAGGCTAAAGAAAGCAATGAAAGAATGGATGACTTTCTTGAAGGACAATGAAGAGTCATCAACAACAGCGGTATAGGCTTTACTGAAAATGGAGAATCATCAAATCCAAAGAATGTCTACAAAAATCCAAGACCAAGGAAGCAAACATGCAAGCACTGTGGAAGGAAAGGGAACACATCAAATACATGCAGAGGTAAAATGAAAGGTACTCCTAAATCTACATCTACATATTCATTCATAGGATTCTATTATAAATGTAAAAAGAAAGGACATAAGGCTTATGAATGCAAGAGCAAGATAGAAAAGCCAAAGAAGGAAACCTACATGGAAAAATACTCTCCTATATGCAAGATAAATGGGCACACATCTAAAGAATGCTAGAAAAAGAAAAGGAAAGATTGGAAGCCAAAAGGTAAAGAAGTTCCTTATCAGCCAAAAAGAATCGGTAATCAATATGTATGGGATTACAACACTTGGATAAACTGTACAACATGTGGTAGATATGGTCACATCACTGCAAACTACATGAGAACATGGACCAAAAGGTCTAGAGGTTGGTCAAACCCCAGAATGGCATGCTTACACTGTCATAAAGTTGGTCATCTCAAGAAAGATTGCAAAGCTAGATTGACAGAAATGAGCACATATCCCAATGGTAACACCATTGAAGATATCCAGAGGGGAAGAGACAAAATGTGGATAAAAACTTCAAGCAATGATGAAGCTAGACCAAGTAATGCAAATGGTGACACCCCATCCAATGGATTCAGTGACACCACTAACCCCACTTGAGCTGAACAAGTAAGTATGGAACTACACTATACCAAGTTATATTTTGCATCAGTTCCATTATATAAATTGATAAATAAACAAAATTTGCATGAACCAAAGATGCATGCTACTTTATTTATTACTAATCTAAGAATGAAACACCGTCAGTAAACACTTATCAAAATTCATTGGTGAACACAATAATGAGTTGTTTACGCTTACTGGGAATTGTCAATCCTCTAAGTAAAATCTGGTAAAATGCCAATATAACTCGACGACCATCGGTAAGAAAGCAAAGTTAAGAAGTGGTCATGAAAGAACATTGATATCCGTCAGTAAAATCAAAGTGGTAAAACAACTACCCTAAGCATCATATCTTCACCGACAATGATTGGAAACATCCTCCTGACAAAACCCATCTTCATGTCCCGATGAGTTGTTGAGAATTTATTACAAAGACTTAGGTCAAAAATTCTATAAATAGTCAATGGGACAACTTCATTTTTCACCTGCGATTCGAAGAGAAAGAAGAGCGACATCAAAGAAATTAAAGAGAAAAAAGTAGAAGCATCTATAGATCGATTCAGCACATAAAGAACATATTCATCATCACCAATGTGAATCAACATAAGTACCAAAGACACCAAAAGAATTATATCATTGTTTTGTCAAGAAAGCCCTAATTTTGAAGAAAACCCTAAATACTTGAGAAAAAATGGCAACCACATCAAGAAATTCTAAGTTGAAGAATGAAAAGAAGAATGTGGTGAAACTAATCAAGAATAGAACTTGCATTGAACCAAAGTACAAAATATATCCAGAGATTGCATCGAAACCAGATGAAAATGACGCATTTTCAAAAATTACGTCTAGGGTTTTGCTCATAGAAGATGTTAGGTCTTATATTCACTACAAGATCATAGAGATAGGTGATCTAGAAATGGATGAAGCTTTTAAGAAGGTATGTGATGCTGAAGGAAAACTGAAAGAATAACACAAACACTTGGAGGTAAAAGGGTTAACCATTGCCCTACATTTCCTGAGGGAATTCAAGATAGAATGGATTAGAATAGTCTTGAGCAAGATGCAAGACAACAAACTATGGCTAGACCAACCCAAGAAAATAACAAAGGATGTTCTTCATGTTGTCACTGGTTATCTGATAAATAACAAGCCTAGGGCACACACACATCCATCCATGAAAGAAGCTACAAAACTCACCAATGAAGAAGGAGACAACAGAGGTCTAAAAGTAAACACAATTACCGACGAGGAGTTAAAATTTAATGCATGTGTTATTGGTTACAAAAAATTTTAGGCTAGTAGAATGAATAGAATTTCTACAACAGTAGTAAGCACTACTTACAAGATTGTATCAAAAGGAATTCAGATGGATCTATGTGAGATCCTATTGAAACAACTTGATGAGAATATGATCAAAATCAGGTCTGCAAAGAGAAACACATGTAAGTTTGGATCACTTATTATGTGTACATTTTTCTATTTTCAAGAGTACTTTCCTTCAGTAGGAAAAGTTGTATGAGACTCTACCAAACTGGTAACCCAACAGATTAGTGAACTGATTAAGTCACTAGTAGACAACTTTGAGTCTATCATGTCTACATACTTCCTTGAGTTCAAGGAAAAGATGATGGAAAGAACCAAGATTTCTAAGAAAGTAGTTGAAAAACACAAAGATGAGATATGTTTCATGGTAGACACAGACTTCACACATATCAAACCGGTTGTACCAAGAATAGCTTGGTTATCACCCTTAGACTATGAGATCAACATTGATCTAGCTACAAGTGCAATTGAGGCACTACTCAATGAGCCCATTGATAAGAAACAACCAAGGTTTGGTACATATGAGGAGGCCAAATCTAAGATAGAACATGACCTAGAAGTTAAGAAGACTATAAAAAAGAAAAATAAAATGGTTAAGAATCTCAAGATTATTCTATCGATTACTGAAGAGGAAGAGCAGGATCAAAAGGAGGAAACTGATGAACAGGGAAACATTGGTGAAGAACTAGAAGAAAGGAAATCAGATACAAAGGCTACTAAATCTGATGTACCTCCATCTCCACCTCCTACAAAGAAGAAAAGAACACAAATTCAAATTGTTGCTACCAATACCACACCACTTAAGAAAGGTCAAGTAAGGACCTATATAAGGAAGCATCCAACAAAAAGAACAAGACAACAACCTGTCAAACCCACACCACCAAAGAAGATAAAAAGGTTATTCAGGTGACAGGTTGACTTGGATGACACCAAAAATGATGAACTAGATGTAGTAAAGAAGAACTTTAGAAACCAAATGGTAGATCAAGCTGCCAAATCAATTGCTACCCATGGTACAATGACTGATAAAAAGATCAGCCAGTAGGATACACTGAACCTAGAGGATCAAAATAAAATACAGGAAGTAGTCATAAAATCAATGATTAGAAACAAGTATGCCTCTGTTGAATTTGTAAATCAAATACCTGAAGAGATAGGTAAAAGGGTATACCAACAGTGGTCATATACCTTGAAAATAGAAAGAGAAGCAAGAGAAAGAGTTCTTGTAAGACTGATGCCTCCTGAATCCAAATTTGAAGAAATACAAGAAGTACTAAAGAAACACTCAAGTAAATTTGTAGCCAAAATAAGGGATTACAAAGTACTAGAGAGGAAGTTTATAGAACTGGATTCAATGACAGAGGCCAAATGGAGACATCTCCTGGATCTACCGACAGAATCAACAAGTGTTGAGAAGCAATTAATTCTCACAAACACACCTCACAAAGAGGAGGAGACAGATAATGCAAGTCCTCAGCATATTGCTCTGGACAATCAAGAAAGTGATGATGAGCCTATTAACTTAGATATAGGCATGGATGATAATATCTAAGATATCACTCACTATGATTCTAACAATGATCCAAAGAAGAAAGATGATGTGATATTTATCACACTCAAGGATCAAAAAAGCCATCAAGTACTAAAGACATCAGATGACAAGATAGTTGACATTGCTAATGAACAAATGCAGGAAACATCAATCCTACACCCGCTTGTGGAAGACCCTGCAAAAAATATACAAAAAGATGAGGATGTCACTACTGACAAGGCACTAATTGATGTGTAGGACACCAATACTAGCAAAGCCCAAGAAGCAACTCAAAGCAACATGCTTGTCCTATTGAAGGCAATAAACATACTAGAGGGAAATGAGGGATCAAATGAGAAAGAAATAAGCACACCCAAAGACAAGGGTGATGAAGAAGCCAAAGGGACAACAGATACTACTATAGAGAAAGCTACAACTGATGATCAAAAGAATGCATCTACTGATCAGAATAAAGAAAACACTCAAAAGGAAATAGGGGACAAGCCTTCAGAGAAAGGTGAAGAAGGAAAGAAGGATGAGATTGAAAAGAAAACCAGATCACATTCTGCAAAAACACCCAAGGTTAATGAAGAGATGTCTTCACATAACTGACAGGTGCCCACAGAGTAGAAAACATAAGATGCATCATCAAAAAAACCTTCCCCAAGCAATTCAAAGCGAAAAAATGAACTAGATATGGTAGTTCATACATCTGCATCCCCTCAAATATCAAAGAAGAAGAAAGGAAAGAATAAAAATCCAATAACTCTAGATGAAATTATTGAGATTCCAGTCTTTGATCGAAGAACATTGGATCCGACAACATTGACAAGATATGAAAGGCTATGTGAGAGAAAATCCATTCAAGACAAGCTAAAAAGAGCGGAAAAAGAGGCTAAGGTACTGGAAGTAGAAAGAAATATACTTCAAGAAATTGTACCAGACATAAATATTGATCAACAAACTCCAATCATTGATTAACTGGTCACACTCACAGATGCAATAACATCTCAGAATACAGATGTTGAGAAGACAATGGAAGAGAGACTTGAACAAAATTATGAATTCAAGCTCGCAGAAAAGGTAAGCTAGGAAGTTGCATTGTAAAAGGTCAAGCTATCTAAATTGATAAGTACAATTGACCCAATTTTATCAGAATTTGTTACCTTAATCAAGAAATCATGCACTTTAGATCAACTCACTAAGGATTATATCAACAAGATAGAAAAAAAAGATGTTGATCTTTAGTCCAGTGCACAAAATCTAGCCAACATAGAAGAAGCACTTAAATTGCACAATCAACAAATCATACAGGCTAGGAAACAGAGACATGACATTCAGTTTGCAGAGATGAAATATAGAGATGAGGTCAATGAGCTCCAAGTTAAGCTCTTATCGACACTTATACTCCTGCAAAAAAATATGACACAGGCATGTACTCTAATTACCACTCCTAAAATGTCTGTCCTAGATAGCATTTATGATATGCATGCCAGACTAGAGCTGCAACACATGGCCCTAAAAAATTTGAGAGAATATTGGGGGAAACTAATGGAAGATATCAAAGTTACCCATTCTAATGTATTTGACACATTGTAAGTTACACATTTTTGTCACAATTTTAGCATATTGCAAGTTGTACATTTTTGTCATCAGTATCAAAGAAAGGGGGAATTTGATATGTACATCACCTCAGTTAAAGGAGAAATCATATATATAGTGGAAGAAAGGGGAAATAATGTACACTCAAAGAGAATAAATAGTATACATGTATATATACATACACTATACTGATGCACACAATAAGGGGGAGTCATATTATGACAAGGATATAAACATGGTGTAATAATTTCAATATTATGCACATATCAGTTTTTGATACTAATGTCAAAGGGGGAGATTGAAGGCATTATATTTTTCCATTAGTATACTTAGAGAAAAGCATGATCTACACCATCAGTTTACTCTACACCGACAGTTAGAGCACAACACTATCTGATGCCAATGTTACATGACAAACACTGTTAAGTGTTACCCGATGACAAAAAGGTAAACAATACCCAACGAGTAACAACAATGCTACCCGATGATACAACAAAGAGAGGAACCTGAAAAAAATAGGGAACCTGACAAATGGTTCAGTCAAGGAACGCTGATAGACTACAATTTCAAACTGACAACCAAGAACCGACAGTCAGTTACATCCCACAAAAAGTGGATCTGACTTTCCACGTCAGATAAATCACTAAAGTTGTATTTATAACTTGTAGATTTTCTTTTAAATCCATTATGTGTGGAGGAAGCAATGTAATTATTATTGTTTTAATTAGTTTTAGTGTTTTAAAATATGAAAACTAAAGATTAGGGTCAAGTTGTAAACCTTGGATCTGAGAGTTAACATTGTAAATCATGAATTCCAAGATAGGTCAATACTTGTATAAATAGGTGCTCAATCCATTGAGAATTATTGTTTTTCAATGAAGACAGTATCCACAAAGAGAAACTAAAGACCAGATAGAGAATTCATGCACAAGAACACAAACGTAATCAAATTAGTTTTCAAGAAGAAAATAGAGTCTACAGACAACCAGAGAAAAGGTATTTATCAATCAGTTAAGGTGATATTATTATTGTAAAGTATTTAATGGATCTGTAAATTAGAAATGGTAGATTGCATATAGTCAGGTCAACATTTGTACTCATTCTAACAAGTGAAGTACACTAATGAAATCCTTTCAAGAAAGGTGGGCTTAACCATCCTATTGT
>MU227568.1:3007159-3026456 GCA_018584345.1 Thuja plicata
TCTATCTAGGAGTATCATGACCTAGATATCTGCATAGAAGCCTTCTAGCCCACATATATGGAACTACATCATTTGAATTGCAATCCTTTGGATTTTTATAGTTTCCTGGTCACTAGGGAAACCATCTTGATATGGCCTACTCTTCTAAATTAGAATGATTAAGATCCTTTTAAAAAACAATTTTGGGAGATCCTCTAGTAGCTCCCTTTGTTACGGAACCATGTGTGGCCCCAATCCTAAAAATATCTTGTTTTAAGAGACTCTCATCATCTGGTACATGATCAAAATTTTGATCACAACATTATTTATAGGAGTAGTTTTCCATACATAAATGCACTGTATGATTCCATAGTAACATGAGTGAACGTAATAAACTGTGGATTAATCCCTAGGTTTGGCAACACCAAACATTCATGATAAAGTGATTTCCATATAAAGCTCCTAGTACATGCATCAACCTTTCAACCTTTTTGTCCAAGGTTCTCTTCGATGAAATTTTAGACTCCCTCTAAATCTGAATTCTTTCTCTTTGAAGAAATGTCTTCAGTCATCAACTTCGTCCCATGACTGCAAGCATCAATGTCTTTCTCCCTTGAATGCAATCTCTTATGTTTCTTGATCTGTCCTATAAGAATTTAAGAGAGATTACAAATAGTTCACTAAACTATCTCTAAGAGAAATACCAAGGATAGATGCATACAATATTTTACTAGCCAATATTATAGCATAGATTTCAAACTCAATAATTCATGTGCATTAATAAAACATGGAATACTTATCTTAAGTTTCAAATATTTCCTTTCGTAAAGTGAGCCCATGTATGAAATATCACATATAAATCAACTTTCATTAACATGATATTTCTGCTCTGGTCAATGCGTAAATCCACATCATTATCGTAGTCAAAATAATTCAAATTTGTGAGTTGGCTACTATCAAATGGTAACTTTGCCGATCTTGCCACTTGTAAAAATTCCAACTTATCGAATGACTTATTGAATTTGTCTAGTACATCTGTATCATGCCCAGGGATCAACTCAGAGTGTCCCACTCATAAGCTCTAGCTTTGTAGCAATTATTTTGAATGTGGACATCAAATTCTCTGCTATTTCATCTAACCATATTCCTTTGATTTGCTTCAAATCCTTATCAGAGGAACCCAAAATTATTTTGTGCTTGTCCTTTCCATTGACCTTCACAACCCTTCTTTGAAATAGTAGACATATATTATAATTTCCCTTAGTCCACTATAATTTCAATCGTTGTTTATTGTCCATCACTATTTTACGCTACCAACAATGTTCCATATCATAAATGCCAACACTGTTCCATATCATTTCTAAAACATCTTTCATCACTGCCAATGGTTTTTGTCTCTGACAGTTGTCTTTAATCATTAGTCGCTGATATATATGTTGACTAACTGCTACAAATGAATCAACCACCTTCATGCTGCCGTATAGATATCTTGCTTTATATTATGCTTTTGTGGTATACAAATCTTCACCACTATACACTCATTGTCATGAGAGATGGCTGTCTTTATTAACCATGTTAAAGTATCACTCATGAAGTTCAATGTCTTATTGCTTGGTCGCATTCTACTACCTATGGTTCCATCTTTATAGTCATCTTCCTCACTGTCTGGAGCGCATTGGCTTATTTTTGCAGATGATGATGCATTTCGATAGTAAGGTATCCATCTAATTTTCTATTTGTGCATCACCAGGTAGCTGTCAAATTATTTAGAAGTACGAAGACCATTCCACTAATGAGGATGATCAATTTGTGACAAAGGGATTGTGATCAGAAATTAATATTTCTCACAATATTTCGGTAGTGGATCCCAAGTTGTCTAGAGGTCATTGAAGACCCACTTTATTTAATTATTCCAAAAATGACATCCAGGCAATAGGGCATCTTCATCTTTCTCTCTCACACCACAACTCGGTGAACACATTTGTCATCTATATTTTCACAAATGTCTTTATAGTTCATTTAAATACTCATCCAAACTCTATCCACAACTCCACATATATTTGGAAATCTATAACACAATAACTATAATCTCATGTGTGATATTCTTCTCCTAGCCTCATACACAATATAGAAGGTACTCACGACCAATGATAGTAATGAACTATTTCCTTCAGATTATATAGACAACGCATAGATGTTGTTTCAAAATTTCATGTCTGATAGTGCTTCTTATTAAATAAGTCACTGTTGTCAGTTTAAATATAGTCGCTACTTTAACTATGTTTGGTATCGTTGTTTATATTTCTTCTATCATTGTTTATATTTCTTGCTATTGCAGGTTTTCAAACATGATACAAAGTGAATATAACACAACCAACACTCCATAGATTTATAGTAAACCCATGATGACTCAGTTTTCATCGCAAAAATACAAAATGCCACAATTAAAGAGGTCGATATTTAACATTCATAGCATGACTAAAAATTATAAAATAAGCCTGATCCCTCCATCGGTAGTTGATGCCAATCTTACAAGATGGAAAATATCATATCTTTGATCGATGACATTAGGAACACGTGACAAGTATGGATACAAAGGAATTTCATAATTTGTGATATGAAGGATCACCTAACATGTGATACCAAGTTTTACATATCACCTAACATGTGATATGAGGAATCACCTAACATGTGATACCTAGTTTACATATCACCTAACATGTGATATGAGGAATCACTTAACATGTGATACAGTTTTACACATCAACTAACATGTGATATGATGAATCACCTAACATGTGATACCCAGTTTTACATATCACCTAACATGTGATATGAGGAATCACCTAACATGTGATACCCAGTTTTACATATCACCTAACATGTGATACCCAGTTTTACATGTCACCTAACATGTGATATGAGGAATCACCTAACATGTGATACCCAATTTTACATATCACCTAACATGTGATATGAAAAATCACTTAACATGTGATACCCAGTTTTACAAATCACCTAACATGTGATATGAGGAATCACTTTACATGTGATACCCAATTTTACACATCACCTAACATGTGATATGAGGACATGTCTATTCATTGTAATTGTTAAAGTTTCATTAATCAATCATATATTAGAATAATATAAGTTTTCATAATATATATTTAATAATTATATATATATAATATAATATATATATATATATATATATCACATATATATAAATATAATATATTATTTTAATCAATATCAAAGTATTTTTATGTATTCTAAATGGTCATACGACTGAAGCTACAAACATTAACAAGTATTATGTCATTTGTTTTTATGAAAGACACAATAGGCATTGTCATTCCACCATCTTGATTTAACTTCTAGTTGCCATGGTTTCGAATCCGGTATTGTGAGGACTTTGTTATCCAAGAGAGTCTTCAAAACTATCTCAAGAGGTTCTCCTAATGGAGTAAATTTTCTTTGAGGTCTAGAAGTCCATGGTTTACTCTTGTTGTTCTCATTGTTTTCTTTTGGTATTGTTGTTGTTACCTTAGCTTCTTTGCTTTCTTGTAAGATGTTTGTTAGATAAAACACCGCTGGTTTAGTGTTTGCATTGGATGCTTCTACCAATCCATCACTAATAAAAAATTTGTTCTTGTTCCACCACTTAGGTTTGTTGTTATAGTTGTTATATTTATTGCCACTTTGGAGTGTGATTTATCCTTTCTTGACCATGACATCTTCGGCATGAATAGAGTTCTTGATCATTCTATCAAAACTAGGTTAATCTTGCATTTATAAAACATAGTTCAATTCAGGTACCAATTTGTTAATGAAGATTTCCATCTTTTCTGATTCGGGTATTTCTCTTGAGTACCTTGCCTTGCAAAGATTCTCCTCCACCATTTTAAAAAGTGTGTAAAGGATTCACCCGTTCTTTGTTTTGTGTTACAAAGATCCATCATGGTTACATTATGTTGTATGTTGTAGGAGTAATGTTGCACAAATCTTTGTATTAACTCCTCAAAATATTGCACACTTGGTGTGAGTTTGGAGAACCATTCCATAGAATTTCCACCTAAACTTCCCAGAAATAGCCTCATTAGGTAAGTAGTTTCATGCATGTACTCTATGCTTAGAGCACAAAATTATCTAACATGGTCATGTGGATCTATTTCTCCCATGTACTTTTCATGTTTGGGTCTCACCATGTTAGGAGGAAATGGAACCATGTTGATACTCTTGTCAAAAGGAAATGGTCATATGTGTTCCAAAGAGTATTTTTTTGTAGGTTTGATCTTCGCTCGCTTGAGTGTCACAAGTTCCATTTTCATTAGGTTCAATTGCTTGGTGAGTATTGAAATAGGTGTTTGTACCTCCTTTTCCTTTAGTCTCTCAACATCATATTATTTGGGAAGTCTGACTCCAAGAGAAGCCAAGTGTAGGAAATATTTCTCTTTATCTTCACCAATGATCTTTTCCAAGGTCCTTTCGAACTTTCTACTTTTTTGAGTTTGTTATACTCTTCTTCTGATATGTCTTCACCACTATCCGAATCAAAAAAAGGATGGTCATAATTGTGTTCTTTGGGACTACTTTCTCATTCGTTACAGTTTTGTTCATCGTCATAGTCCTCAAAAGTTGTACTCCATTTGTGGTGAGGTGCTTCCATTGTGGGTGAGTCTAAATCGAATAGGGGATTGCAATATGTCTCTCCTTGTTGAAATTTTAGTAATCTAGGAGGTATTTCTAATTTTTCAGCAAGGTATTGGTTATGTCTTGTGTTAACCATGAAAGCTGGGTCTCAACTTTGTCAAAGGTTTCCCAATTATGTCAATAGGATGTCTAATTGTCCAAATAGGTGTGTTCAAGTAGTGAAAGAGTGTTTGTGTTTGTTTTGAGTGAATGACACCAACGTTAGAGGGTTAGAATTCCCTGATAGTGAGCTGGGAGTCAAGAGGTTTTGATAAGTGAAAAGACCACACGTTTTGGGACCAATTGTGAGAATCCAAAAGGACATGCAAGGTAGACTTCTAACAAAATTATGAAACAACAACAAGTGGACCATCAAGAGAAAGAGGACCAGACTAAAGAGCCAAAAAGGTATCCAAAAATATTGTTTCTCAGAGTGACATGTGTGCAAGTACCCATTGTCCTAGATGCAACTCTCTAAATGTGAGTTGTCAGTTTCCAAATGCGAGCTGATACAAACTAAATGTGAGCTTTGGTATGCAGGATGCAAGCAAATTTCCTGAATGTGAGCCAGAAATGACCAAAAAGAGCAAGTTCCATAGATGCAAGCTAATGTAACCAGATGTGACCTAGAAATGACCATATGCAAGCCACTGATGGTTTTGCAAATTTTTGTCATTTTTTTCTTGAAGTACGTATAATTTTGTCTGATGACAGACTTTGTCTGAGACTCTCCAGAGAGTTTTAAACATCATGTATGTCAGGGATTGAAATTTATTACTTGTTTTGAGGATTTATCTTTTCAGTGAGTCTTTACGACACATCAAGCAATTTTCTTTTGTTGAGGTGATAAAAAATACATCCATATTCCCTAGATTCTAGGCATAGAGTGAAAATCTTTGCTAGTAGACTCGAGTACACACTCACATGCTAATCATAATACGGTCATCACCAAGCACACAATGGCTCTAGTCATGATTTCATATTAGCCGAATCCAAATGCAAGTGAGTGCACTAAATGACGAGTACCTTGGGGCAATTACTATTTTCCTTGCACAAAGATTATCACCCTTTTGGAGATAAACCAGGTAGTTTTGACTATAAATGTTGTTTAATTATGGGCATCCATTTGCAATCATCCCGCATATAATTTCATGAGGAAAAATTGAGGCATATATCCCTATGAGTACTCAAATGTGTGTAGTATCACAAGAAAGATTCAAGTGGCTCCACTCTACACACACTCAAGCATGTTCAAGGAATGATGTAAAAATTCCAAGAACAAACTAACTATGTATTCCAAGGCTTTTGCCTACAATGAAGCATATTATTTATAGTGAGTTGGAAGGGTTGGTGTAAAACCTTTCCTCACTTGGGTCATCTTGGGAGATGTTTCCCTCATTCGGCAGGCCCTCTAATGTTTTGAAAGTAATGACAAAGGATTGACAACTTAGGAGTCTAGATTTCTGATTCTTTGAAAGAAGAAAAGCATACTCTCCTATTCCATGCCATTTTCTCCCACAAGCATGTCAAACATATTCATTTCCTCAAATTTTGTAACTCAAAACTCAATCCCCCATGACAATTTTTTGATTCTTCCAACTTGGGAAAAAGAGAAAATCCTCTAGTTGGACTAAGTAATGTGTTTAAATTTGATATTAAGTGCCTATATTGTGAGAATTGACAAAGCATATGAAATCAAAGTTTGTTTGTTCAATTTCCACAATTTAAATAATTTTCTTGTTCAATTACATTCAAGAATTAGATAATCGTGCTTGTTCAATTTCCCCAAACTTAGTGAATTTCTTGTTCAATTACTTGTAACTTTAGAAAAGTGTGATTGCTTGTTCATTTTCCCCAAATTTTTATCAAGTTATAAATTGACTTCTGAGTTTTTGATTTTCCTTAAAGGAAAAGACCATAATCCTCTTATCAATTTATTAAGTGATAGAAAATATTCTTAAGTTTGAAAGATTTGCAAAATGAAAGTTAAGTTAAGTGATTTGGCAACCTACAAACCACGAATTAGTAGTTGCTTCCAACATTTTAACAAAAAAGTCTCTGAAAACAACCTACAAGTAAATGTTAGGCTTTTCAAAACATAGAAGCAATAATGGTTAGAAGATTAGTGGTTATACTTTTAAATTTGCAAATAAACCAACCAAATGTGACTACCTTTACTGGATGTGATACTAAAGGTGATGTAGAATTTACCTGATGCAAGCTTTCCCTGGATGTGATCTGGGATATACTAGATGTGATGACCAAAATCTGGGATGTGATAATCTTTCCTGAATGTGAGTCTTTGCAACTAAGGCAAGCTTTGGCAACTAAATGAGACTCTAGACCTGAAAATAGAGAACACAAATTAGAAAAAAATAGACTTAGAAAAGAGGAGAAAACCAAGGATTTGCCCCATGGTGGGCACCAAAAATGTGTGTATTTTGTGGACCTACAAGCTGTAACACAACACTTCAATATGTCATTACATTAGTGAGAAAAACATGAAATATGAGAGTAAAAGAACATACAAATCACTAAAATTGAAATATTGCTCCTTATCTAAGAAGACTTTGATAAATGCTATAATTTTCCCTCATATTATGTATAAATTAGTGACACATTCATGCTTAGAATGGAAGATTTAGAGAGAATGCCAGCTAAATGCTTAAACAAAGTTCATTTTAAGTGCACCAAAGAGATTTTGAAATTACTATCAACAAAATGCATTTAGGATTCTACAAAATTAGAGCAGCATAAGGATGTAATTAAAATTCTAAGATTATGGGAAGCATAAGGATGCTTTCAAATTCTAAAGATTAAGGGTCATTTGAGCTCAAAATTCATTCCTTTTATAGAAGAATTTGAGGAATGAGAGCTCAAGATTGAGTTGTGAAGAGAGGTGGAGATTGAATTTTTGGTGATCCATGTGAGGTAATCCAAGTTATTTAACTCTCATTGACTAATGGATTGACTTTTCATTTTGCAAGTGAGGAGTTGTAATTAGGGAATTTATTTAATTCCTTTTAATTAATTACCTTAGCCATGTATTTAATTATTTTGATTTAACTAAATAGACCAATGTAATTAATGTGAGTTAGTGATGAGATCAGTTTGGTTTTTAGGAAATTAAATCAATTTAAATTAATTATGCCAATTAATTGAGGAATTGTCTTGACATAATTAGGGGTATGATCACACTTGGGGAAAATAGGGTCTCTTGTCAAAGCAGACCAAATTAGGGCGGTTACACAAGGAACTTGTTACAATTGTGGTGAAGAAGGACATAGATCTTTTGAGTGTACACATGCAAGAAAGAAAGTTCATAGTAGCAGAAATGCTTTGGTGCAAGAGGAGTCACCAAATGAACTTGAGAAGGAAGGAAATATAATGATCAGAAGGATACTTTGGAGTGAGAAAGATAAGCAAGATCCTATAAGGAAAAGATTGTTCAAGACCAGATGTAGAGTCGTAGACAATGTTTTTAAATTAATTATTGATAGTGAAACTCAGAGAATCTGGCATCACAGGAAATGGTCACAAATTTGTAGTTGGAAATAATGAAGAATTGAAAGCCCTATCAGATTTTCTGGATCAATGATGAGCATACATTAATAGTGAGTGAACAATGTTTTGTGAATCTAAAAATTGGAATGTATTATGATAAGGTGTTGTGTGATATTATGCCAATGGATTTTTGTCATATTTTATTGGGTAGACCTTGGAAATATGATAGAAAGGATATACATGATGGAAGAGTGAATAGATATACTATTTAAGTTGATGGTAAGAAGAAAATATTGTTACCTTTGGTTGAAGAATCTATTGATGAGATATGTACATCTGTGAAAGTTTGTTTGATGGAAGGTAGACAGTTTGTTAAATATTTGAAAATAAATGATATATGTTATTCTTTAATTCTTAACAAACCGAGTAAGAATACCAAAGATGAATTTCCTATAGAAGTTGAGAAATTTCTTATTGAGTATAAAGAGATTATTTTAGATAATGTACCTAATGGTTTTGCACTGATGAGAGATATTAGTAATTGTATGGATATGATTCCTAGAGCTAGTTTACCAAACAAGGCACCACACTGGTTGACACCGAATGAGAATGAAGAACTCAACCGACAAGTTCATAAGTTGTTGAACAAGGGTTTAGTCAGAGAAAGTCTGAGTCCATGTCCAGTACCACATGTATTGGCACCTGAGAAGAATGGAGAATGGTGAATGTACATTGATTCAAGAGAAATCAATAAGATCATAGTTAAGTATAGGTTTTCTATATTGAGGATGGGTGATATAATGGATTGTTTGAGTGGAGAAAAATATTTTACCAAAATTTATTTGAAGAGTGGATATCATCAGATTAGAATCAGAGAAGGTGATGAATGAAAGACTACTTTCAAGACAAAAGAAGGTTTGTATGAGCGGTTGGTTATGCCCTTTGGTTTAATTAATGCACCAAGTACATTTATGAGATTAATGAATGAAGTTTTGAAGAAATTATTAAATAAATGTGTGATTGTATACTTGGATGATATTCTGATATTCAGTAAGACTAGAGAAGATAATTTGATGCATATAAGATGAGTGTTGCAGATATTGAAAGAGGAAAAGTTGCTCATAAATTTGAAAAAGTGTTCCTTCATGAAACAAGAACTTGTGTCTTTAGGTTTTGTGATTTTAGCAGACAGTTTGAAGATGGATCCTGAGAAGGTTGAAGCTATACTTAGTTGTCCTACATCTGAGAATGTTAGTGAGGTAAGATCGTTTCATGGATTGGCAAGTTTTTATAGGAAGCTTATCAAAAAATTTAGTTCTATTTGTAATGTTATGACTGAGACAATGAGAGGAGACAAAAAATAATTCAAGTGAACACATGGAGCTAATAAGAGTTTTGAGAAATTGAAGCAGAATGTTGTTGAATTGCCTATATTAGCCTTACCTGATTTCAATAAAGTATTTCAAGTTGAATGTGATGCAAGTGGAAGTGCAATAGGAGTTGTGTTGACTCAAGAAGGTAAACCTATTACTTTCATTAGTGAAAATTTGAATGATGCAAAAAGGAAATATTTTGTCTATGATCAAGAATTCTATGCTATTGTTAAATCTCTAAATAAATGGAGACATTATTTGATTCCAAGTGAATTTGTGTTGTATACAGATCACAAGAATTTACAATATTTGGGTAGTCAGAATAAGTTGAATCAGAGACATATGAAATGGGTAGAGTATTTGCAGAGTTTCACATTTGTGATAAAGCACAAGAGTGGAGTTTCTAACAGAGATGCTAATGCATTGAGTAGAAGAAGATCTTTGTTGACAAAATTGAGAATTGAGGTTCTTGGTTTTGATGACATGAAGCATTTGTATGAAAATGATCCTGATTTTTCTGAGCAGTGGAGAGTGTGCAAAGAACCTATTCCAAATTAACCGAGTAAGTATGAAGACTATTTCATTCAAGAAGATATGTTGTTCAAAGGTATTCAGTTGTGCATACTGAGAGGATCGATGAGAACTAATTTGATAAAGGAAAAACATAGTAGTGGTTTGGCTAGACATTTTGGTATTGATAAGACATTGAATTTACTCAAGGAAGGGTATTTTTGGCCTCAGTTGTATAAGGATGTTCATAAATTTTTGAAAATTTGTGGAGTTTGTCAAGTTGCAAAAGGAGTAATTTAGAATACTGGATTGTATAGATAGACTTTAGTTCCTAAGAAACCTTGGAGTGATATAAGAATGGATTTTGTTGTTGGCTTAGTGAGGGAAGCAAGAGGTAATGATTCCATATTTGTTATTGTGGATAGATTCTCTAAGATGACACATTTCATATCATGTAGAAAAACATCAGATGTAGTACATATAGAATATCTTTACTTTAAGGAGATTGTCAGATTGCATGGATTACCAAGGAGTGTCATCTCTGACCAAGACAGTAAGATTGTCAATTATTTTTGGAAAACACTTTGGGAAGAAGTTGGACATTGAGTTGAACTATAGTTCTACATTTCATCCATAGACTGATGGACAAACAAAGGTTCTAAACTGAATTTTGGGTAACTTGTTAAGATTCTTAGTTGGAGACACACCGAGTAATTGGGATTTGATATTGCCACAAGAAGAGTTTGCATATAATAATTTAGTGAATAGAAGTACTGGAAAGACACCTTTTGAGAGTGTTAATGGAACACAACTGAGAGATATATCAGACTTGAGAGATATTGCTGGAGAAGAGAAGAGGAGTGATGAAGGAGAAATATTTTCTTATTTTATGAAGATATTACATGATGAAGTGAAATATAAGTTAGAGAAAAGTAGTCATAAATACAAGGATAGTGCAGATAGATCAAGGACATATAAAATTTTAAAAGTTGGTGATGCAGTTATGGTTCATTTGAAGAAAGGAAGATTTCCTATTGGAACATATGGTAAATGGAAAATGAAGAAATTTGGTCCTTGCAAAATATTGAGAAGATTTGACAGTGGAAATTATTATGAAGTAAAATTACCCAATGACATGGATATATCACCTTATATTCAATATTTTAGATTTATATGAGTATCATGAACCTGATGAAGAAGTGACGGTACCAAGTGATTATCCTACGAAATAGATAGAAAAAGTTGAGCACATTTTGAAATAGAGCGTTGGAAAAAGTACAAGAGGAAGGGATTACATGGAATATCTGGTAAAATGGAAGAACAGACTGATTGAGGACTCATCTTGGATTTCTCAATCTGAGTTGGATTCAATTTAGGTTACATACCTGAATCATGATTCAGGGAATCATTTATTTTAACCCCATGTGTCTGATGTAGGATAATCTTAGGGTTTTGGTAATCTATATCAACCAAAAATATGTTTTTTTTAGTTTAGTAGCTTGTTGAAGACTACTTGGTAAAGTGCTTGGTAACTACTTTTGTTCACTCGGTTGAAAACTTGTTTGTTCTCCACTCAGGCTTGGTTACTTCTTTTGGTCTTGCTTTACCAATGGGTCTCAGTGCTTATTTTGACTGCTTGGTGGTGTGCTTTACCGATAGGTCCCAGTAGTTGTCTAGATACTCGGTGGGTTTTCACTGACTAGTCTCGGTGCTCGGTTGGCTTTCTTATTGAGTTGTGTTTTTGAAGTTGGATCTTCTAGCCGACTTTTGATTTTAATTTCTATAGTGTAATTAATGTTGGGATCTCTCATTGGGATGTGTGTAGCCCTAAATATGGGTCTTTAATATTTCCTATGTTGGATCTTTAGGATCTAAGTGTTGACCTCTTCAGTGGATTCTTGTATATATTTGGTTTTCTGTTCTTAGATTAGGGGATTAGTTTTGATAGAAGATAGTTCTAGAAGATTCAGATTGTAGGTCTGTGACCTCATATGTATGAAGATTATTCTATAAATATCTGAATGTATATGGCCAAAATCGGGAAGACCTTACAGTCCGACATGTATGATGTTCGATGAGATAATATAAATTTTATGTTTTTTCTTCTCTCCCTTTTTGTGTTGTTGCTTCTGATTTGTTCTAAAAGTTGGTTTGGATAGCTGGGAGTGCCTTGTATTTCATACCCTTGTTGCATCACAAACACCAAGAATATGGGCTATTTTGTCCCTATTTTCCTACTACTTTATTTACCTTGTCTTAGCGATGGCCTATGGTTTTGTGAGTGTATGCTAGCCAGTTGTCATTGCTATACTTGTTCATGGATTTTGAATGGTGGCTTGGCTTTATAAGACCTTTTTTTATATGGTTTCCCCTTGGATACTTTTGTTGTGATGGGGTTGGATTGTGATTTCCCCTTGCATTTTGTTGGAGGAATTCCTCCCTCACTTTTTTGTTGGTGTAGGTGGGGTGTAAGATTTTGTAATGGTTTATAGTTTCTACAAATAGAGTTGTGCTTGAGAGCTTAAAGATTGGGTATGGATTGCAGATCTTGGAGAGAAACATATTTCTTTGGCCTCTTTCCCCTATTCTATCAACTTTTTCTTGTTGTTGGAAGGAAAAACTACTTGTTTGGTTTAGGGCCTGGCTTTTTAAGGGCTTTTATCTTCCTTGGATTCTCTATGTTAGGCACTTTGAGGATTGATGTGCTTTTTGTAGCTCCATTTGTGTTTTTGGTTTAGATCTTTCAGTGGTTGTTTCTAAGAAAGCTTCCTCAAGGGCATTTTTGATCATTATGACCTATATTTGGTGGGTTTCTAGAGGTGGGCATTTACTTTTGGCTCTTTCCCACATGGTTTCTATTAATTATTTGGTTGATGGTAAGAGTTGGTATGATATATTTCATGTTGACCATTCTGGGATCATGGGCTTTGGTGACTTCATGGTTGTAGTGAGCAATAGGGTGATGAAGGTTCTTCATTTTAGTAGTGTTGTGAGGGCTATGCATTTTTTTCTATCTAATCTTCATGCCTATTTTATTTCTTCTTGTCTTGGTTCTAAGCCTAATTTCCTTCACCTTGTTAAAGCCAACTTTAGCTTTTTTTATTTACTTTTTGGCTAACAATTTTTTTTTGGTTAAGGATCTCCTCGGTTGTGTCAAATGAGACTTGTGTCTTGGTGGCTATATTGAGAACCTTAGAATGTATCTATGTTTATCTCATGCTCAAAATGTTTTTATTATTTCTTTTCTTTCCTTTTCATATCTTAGATAGAGGTTAAAATTGTGTAGAGTTGTGTGGGTTTAAGCTATTAGTAGTTTGTTTCTTCTCTAGCGTGTCCTATTAAGGTGGATTTTGTCAAAAATGGGTTGAGTAACTGAGAGGGGAGGGGTGAATCAGTTACCACAAAAACAAACCTTGTCAATATATATATATATATATATATATATATATATATATGATAAGCCTTGTCAACTCGGCCTTAATATCCTTCAAAATAAATAATAAAACTCATGTATGTCGGCTGCATATAGCCAATTATTTTTAAAATATAAACCATTATTAGTCGGCTGACACTAACTATTTTACTTGGTCAATACTGAAATCCTTCAATGCCCGACCAGCACTGTGATGCCTGAGTGAACTCGGTTAGAACTGAAAATCACTTTGGTCCTCCTCAATGCCCAAGAGTGCTTGGCATGATGACTATGCTCAGATAGGATTAGACATTTGTGTAAACATCACTATACTTGTGTAAACATCAATGACAATACACAATTGAATAATTTTCATCAACAATCTCCCTATTTGGCATTGATGGCAACACAACATGTCATAATAAAAAGAATTATAGAGTAGCAGACATAAGAAAGAAATTTTTATTAATGTCCTTAGCTTCATTCTTATTCTCATCAAATTTTATTAATGTCTTTAGTTTCATTCTGATTTTCATCCAAAAACTCCCTCTATCATCAATCTCTCCATCAGTAATCTTTACTGATATACAGTAATCTCTCCCTCTTTCACTGATCAATATGACATATAGTAATCTCTCCCTCTTTGACAACTAATGCCAAAGACACCAATTGACATATCCAATGAAATTGTAATGTACCCGTCTGTACCGATTCATATGCAATAAGCTCTAAATATCTACATCAACATGTTAGTTTTTTTATGTAGCTCGGTTGATGCATCACTAAACTATGTTTTAGTGAGCCTCAGTTAGGGGAATTACCCCTATATTTCCTCTAAGATACAAAAATAAATCCTTAGGTAATGGTTTTGTGAATATGTCTATAATTTGTTCTTTAGTATTCACATATTCCAATCTTACTTCCTTGTCCTGAACCAATTCTCTCAAGAAATGATATACTTTAATGCAATATGTTTAGTCTTAGTATGCATCACAGGGTTCTTTGAGATATTAATAGCTCTGGTGTTGTCATAGTAGATAATGATTGGTTTTGTGATTTCCACCTTCGTACCTGGCAACAATTATTTGAACAGTTTGTTGTTGCAACAACATATTCTGCTTCTGCTATAGATTGAGAAATGCAGTTTTATTTCTTGCTTGTCCAGGAGAATAACCTTTTGCCAAGAAATAATGCTCCACCACTTGTGATTTTTTTGTCATCAGTGCTTCTAGCCCAATCAGCATCAGAAAAAGTCTTCAAATCAAAGTTTCCTCCTTTCTTATACCATAATCCATAATCTTCAGTACCCTTAAGATATCCTAGAATCCTTTTGATATCCATCAAATGATTCTCTATAGGATTAGATGAAAACATTGCAACAATACCAACTACTAATGCAATATCAAGTCTGGTCTGAACAACATATTGAATTTTACCAATCATGGATCTATTCGTAGTCTGGTTTACTTCCTTTGAATCATCATCCTTAGACAACTTATGTCTAGTAGGCATAGGTGTTCCAACTAGTCTGGAGTATTCCATCCCAAATTTCTTTAGTATCTCTTTGATGTATTTAGACTGGGTAATATAGATACCATCATTCATTTGATAAACTTGTAAACCAACAAAGAATTTGATTTCACCAAACATAGACATCTAAAATTCCTTACTCATAGATTCTAAGAATTCTTTGCATAAGTCATCATATATAGTAAACAATATGTCATCAACAAATATTTCTGCTAATAGTATATTTTTCTGAGGTCCTTCTTTGATATACAAGCTACTATTGTCATTAGTTCTCTGAAATCCAATGTTGATCAAGTAACTATGTATTCTTTCATACCATGCTCTAGGAGCTTGCTTCAGTCCATACAACGCTTTGTGTAATTTGAAACCACATTTCTTTTGTTAGGATCTACAAAACATTCAGGTTGATCAATGTAGACTTCTTCAAGAATTTCATTCAAGAATGCAGATTTTACATCCATTTGATATACCTTGTATCCTTTGTGTTCAGCATATGCCAGAAGAGTTCTGACTCCTTTAAGTCTTGCAACCTCAATCTCGTTATTCATTGCTTCAATCCAGCCTTCATCATTCAATGCATATTTAATGGTTATAGGTTCAATTTCACTAAGCAAACATGTACCTTTAATTTTGTTCCTTGTCATTACACCTTCTGTCTAATCTCCAATTATTTTTTCAGGTGCATGATGCCTTCTGACATATTTTGCAAGTATAGGATCCTTCCTTCTTGATTCTGGGCTTGTTCCACTGGGTTCACCATGCTCAAAAGTTATGTTCTTCTCTTCTGTATGATACTCAGATTCCACTGTCTAAGACTCAGGTGCCTCTGTCTAAGACTTGGGTGCCTCTATCTATGACTTGGTTCCCTCTGTCTATGACTCGGTCTCTTCAGTCTGTGACTCAGTTTCCTCTACCAACAGCTCGGGTTGCATAGGTTGCATCTTAGGTTGAACTATTTGGTTTTGTGCAGATGAATTTAATGGTTTACAGGGATGTTTTCCAATCACCATTGCTTGTGTCTTAGGTATAGTATCGGGTTCATAATATACAAAGTTTCTATAATCCTGAGTCTCTGTATTGTTCTATTCTTCACCTCTTTCTACAAACTCATCAATCCTTACATGCACACTTTCTATAACTTTATGAGTAGAAAGATTCAAACATTTATATGCTTTACTTTTACAGGAATATACCTTCATCACCTTTACATAAAATTTTACATTTCTTGCTTCCTTCAAGATGTAACATTTACTGCCAAATACTTTGAAATAGTGAACATTAGGTTTATAACCATACCATAATTCAAAAGGTGTCTTCTTAGTACCTATCTTTAGTTGAACTTGGTTCAAGGTGTGAATTGCAATGTTGATGGCTTCCTTCCAGTATTTGGTATCAACATTCTTTTCAATCATCAAGGTTCGTGCACAATCCATAATAGATCTGTTCCTTCTTTCTGCTATACCATTCTGTTGTGGAGTACCTGGAGTAGATACTTATCTTTTGATTCCTCTTTCATTGCAAAATTCATTGAATTCATTAGAAATGAAATCTCCTCCTCTGTCAAATCTTAAGCATTTATGTTTCTTTCATGTTTCTTTTTCAACTCTGGCTAGGTACCATTTGAACTTCTGAAAAGCTTCTGATTTTTCTTTGAGAAACATAATAGTCATCATTCTGGAATGATCGTCAACAAATAGAATGAAATAATTCTCACCTATGTAACTTTTTGTTCCAATTGGTCCACATAAATCAATATGTACCAATTCCAAAACTTCTTTTGTATTGTAGTTCTTTCTCTTGAAGCTAGTTTTGCCCATTTTCTCTATTTGACATTGTTTGCATATTGCTAGTTCAGGTTTCTTTAGAATAGCAATTCCTCTTACTCTTTTGTTCTTGCTTATGTTAACTAGGTTATCAAATTTTACATGACATAACCTTTTATGTCATAACTAGCTTTCTTCTACTTGTGCAATAAAACATGAAATTTCATTGAGATCAAGATAAAATATATTACCTTTAGTTTGTCTGCCAGTTCCAACTAGGTTTCCCTTAACAACTAGGAGCTTGGCCTTACCATTCATGAATTCTACCTTGAAACCAATGTTATTCAGTTGTGCCACACTAAGTAGAATGTGCCTTAGTCCTTCAACCCAATAAGCATTATCACATTTGATTCCTTCTATTAGAGCAATACAACCTTTACCTTTCACATAGTAGGGTTCATCATTCCCAAAACTGACACTCCCACCATTATAGTACTCAAGATGTTCAAATTTGGTTTTATCACCAATCATGTGGTGAAAACAAACACTATCAATTATCCAAGTGTCATTCTTGCTAATATGAGAATATAGTGTTGTCTTTTCATTATCTTCATTATCTGACTCATCCTTAATAGTAATATAAACCATTTCATCTTCATCTTCATCACTATAAGAATCTTTAGCAATGTAGCAAGATTTCTTACCTTTGTCTTTGTAACTTTTGTCTTTTGTAATCTTTCTTGCTTTTATACTTGGTAAAAATTTTCTCACCTTTGTCTTCCTTGTTTGGACACTTAGTAGCAATGTGACCAACTTCATCACATGAAAAGAAAATTAATGGTATTCTTCACTTGTACTATCCTTTTCCTTTTGCAGCTCTCCTTGCAACTCATGCTTCAATGATTTCCAGATCTTCATCATCACTATCACTGTCAATCTATTTTCCTTTCATCTTTCCAAGTTTTATTTTAGCTTTGAATGCAGACTCAAGATTGCCAAGATTAGGAGAGTAATTGTCAAAGTTATCCAACTAAAAAAGATGATAATCTTCCAATTAATCCATCTAGAGTTATACTATTACTACATCTCATTTCTTCTATAGATGAAACTCTAATTGCATAGATAGGAAGTAAGGTTCTCAATACCTTGCTAACCATTGTTGTGTCTTCAATTACTCCACCGGCAGCTCTGATGGCACTGACACTTTTCTTGATTCTTTCACTATATTTTGTAATGTCCTCTCCTTCTTTCATTTTCATCAGATCAAATTGACCTTGGAGACTTTCTACTTTGGCTCTCTTTACATTGACATCTCCTCCATGAATACCATGTAGCCTGTTCCACATATCAAAGGAAGTAGGGAAGTCCTTGACTTCATCAAATTCAGAATAGATGAGTGCAGAGGCTATATCAATCATCATTATGTTGTGATGCTTCATGTCTATCATCTAATCCACACGCAAAGGTCTTGGTGGTTCCACATACCTATGGTCCAAGAATTGAAAACCATTATGTCCAATGATAGATAGATGTAGTCTCATTATATCTTACCATGCTGCAAAATTGTCTTTGTTAAGCTTCAGGATCTCCCTTCTGTAAGACATCTCTAATCTTTAGCTTAGGCCTTGAAACCTTCCCTGAAAGCACCAAAAGCTCTGATACCAATTTTTGGAAATGAGTTGAGTAACTAAGAGGGGAGGGGTGAATTAGTTACCACAAAAACAAATCCAAGTCCCTTATATGTCTTAAACAAATCAGTCATTGTTGCTCGGTTAACACAGATATTCTATTGTCACTCTATTAACATGGAAAATCTTAAGATATTAATTTTAATTATCTTTAGTAATTCATTTTTGAAACATAACCATAAAGAAAATGAAATTTACACAGATAAAACCAAGATTTAACGTGGAAACCCAATATGGGAAAAACCACCAATTGCAACTAGTCACTATTTTTCACTCTTTTGAAGTGAGCCCTATTAGGAGCCAACCCTGTCAAAGGTTACAATAACACACTGTTAGGTGTGACCATGTTAGAGGATTTAACCACCTTGTAAGGAGTGGCCTTGTGAGAGGTCTTTAAACACTTCAATGTCGAAATGTCACCTTGTGAGGGGTTTTACAAAAGATTGTTCTGATTAAGTAAAAACAAGATTTGAAAGGTCCCAAAACTTGTACAAAAGAAACAAAAGGAAGGTCAAAGAAAGACCAAAAAACAACTATGGAGCCCCACCAAACAAGCCAAAGAAACTAACCATAGTTCAAACCAAAAATAAAAAGGCCCAACCAGCCACAAACAAGGCAATCAAGATTTACATTTTTTCCCATCTTTATGTAAACATAAGTTCATATCAAAAGACTATTAAGTCTACTCTGTTAAGAGATTTTGAACACTACTACAATTGTTAGAAAGTAACAATGGATTGACCTATTGTGATAAGAAAATGTCTTTGCTGATTCAGATCTCTGTTCTTGATTAAATACTTGATCCTCTCTGATCGGATATTCTAGTGCAGTCCTCTATTTTCT
>MU227568.1:3026526-3051010 GCA_018584345.1 Thuja plicata
TATATATATATATAAACCTTGTCAATTCGGCCTTGATATCCTTCCAAATAAATAATAAAACTCATGTCTTTTGGCTGCATATAGCCAATTATCCATAAAATATAAACCATTGTTAGTCGGCTGACACTAACTATTTTACTTGGTCAATATCGAAATCCTTCAATGCTCGACCAACATTGTGATGCCCGAGTGAACTCGGTTAGAACTAAAAAACACTTTGGTCCTCCTCAATGCCCGAGAGTGCTTGGCATGAACTGACTGTGCTCGGATAGGATTAGACATTTGTGTAAACATCACTATACTTGTGTAAACATCAATGAAAATACACAATTGAATAATTGTCATCAACATATGCATCTTCTATTAAGGTAGAGAGGTGTTTCTTGCAAGAACTGTGTACCTTTTTGTAAGGGGTATGTCTATGCCTAAGGTTTTCATATGGCAGGTGATTTTGTTTCTGGTTATGGGTTCCTTGTCAAACAAATATTCTCATTATGGGATGTATGTAAAACCCATGTGTCGAGTTATGGGAGCCTGTTAAAACCTTTCTATGGATGAGTTGGACTTTAAAAACCTATGTAATGCAGTGTGGGGCTTTTCCCTATTGTTGGTGCAAATAGAGTATTTTCTTCTATTTATCTCTCACTTTGTTGATGTTTTTCTATTGCTAGGATTGATATTGATTGATGTTTTTTTTTTCTTTTCATCCATTTTTTTTCGGATTCCACATCCCACAAGAACCTGTATGTAAAGTGTTTTGAGGTCCCCTTGAAACCTGATTGATCCTTAATAAAAAAAATTAATAAATTCTTGTAGAAACCAAATGAGTTTTCTACAGTGTAATTTTATCAAATGCTAACAGGTGACCAAAAGAGTTAACAATACCCTAAACATTTTGGTAACTCCAAAAATAAGCCTAGGTGATGTATTCATGTTGGGGATATAGACCACATATAAATGTAGACGGGATGAAGCCCTCTTTTCATTTATAGAAGAAGATATTGTTCTTGAATCCCTTATCTAATATCCATGGAGCCTAAGTGAGAAAATTGATGACATCCTCTTTGTTCATTAAAGTAAAAAGAATAACCCATTGGCCATAGAACTTAAACTAAAACTAACTTTTAACTTCCAAACATCTACATTATATTTCCTAACATGAACAAATTTAGTTCTACAAGATATAAATTACCAACAAGGAAAATTTTGAATATTCCATAGAAACATTTAGTAGATTGCCTAAGACCTGCACTTCCAAACCATCATTTTATTTGGAAACTATGACACTCATATTTGATTTAACTCCTTATTACAACTAGCCATTTTTGTTGCACCAAAAGATTGACCTATTAATGTCTGATACAACCACTAGACATATAGAAGACATAGCAGGAAGTTAAGCTATGTCACTAACCACTATTGTAATGAACAACCAAGGAGACCAAGGGCGCAGTTATTCTTTCTCACCATTGCAATAATCCCCCCAGCACAAGTGCAGGGTTCGAACATATGACAAAGCTCTAATACCACTTTTTATAACTACTGGTTGTCATTGCACCAAAAGATCAATTTGTTAATGCTTGATACAACCACTAGACATATAGAAGACACAGGAGGCAGTTAATCCTTGTCGTGAACCACTGCTATACTGAACAACCAAGGAGACCAAGGTTGCAATCAGTCTTTCCCACCATTGTAACACTCCTAATTTAATTGAGAGAGCTTTGAAGAACAACATTTTTTAAACATAAGAATTAGGATGTTCTTAACTAAAATGGAGTCAAGATAAAAGGGAAAGGAGCATGGGTAGGGATATAATTTTCTTGAAACACTTATCTAATAACCATGTAGCCCAATTGAGAACGTTGATGAGATCCTCTTTATTCATAAAAGTAAAATGAATATCCCATTGGCCATAAAACTTAAACTAAAACTAAATTTTAACTTCCAAACATCCATATTGATTTCCTAATCTGATATGGACATTAGGACTACAAACTAGAAATTATCAACAAGGAAAATTTTGAATCTACCATAGAAAAATTTAGTAGATTAGCTAGGACCTGCACTTCTTAGCCATCATCTGATTTGTAAACTATGAGGTCCATCTTTGATAGAACTCCTTATTTCATTGGGAGATATTTGAAAACCAAAAACTTTTGAACATAAGAAGTAGGATCTTGTTCACTAAAAAAGGATTCAAGAACAAAGGACATAGAGCATGTGCCCTTGTCCTTTCCCTTTCCACCTTTCATATTAGAGGCTCGACTGGGAAAGAATCCCTAGAATGAAACTAAAGGGACAACATTTGGTAGGAATCCCAATGAGGGCCCCCCTCCGTCGTGGCCATAGACAACAATCCCTTGATTCTTTAGGGTATTCAAATTTGGAGAGAATGCATGTGGACTACAACCATGTTGTGAATTCTTCTTTGTTAGATCCATGGGTGGATGAGGTTTATGGCTTTGATTAAAAACTAGGAGATAATGGGAGACCATGCAACAAACATGGAATGATGTCACAAGTTAGAAAATATAAAATCATTATATCTCTTAGATCTAGATGTTCTTTACACAATGTTGATCAAGAGTTAATCAAAGGGGCCTTCAGATAAACGAATTTAGTGTGTTTTGAGTAACAAGACACAAGAATGTTGTTTGAGGATATTCTAGAGTCATTTGTGCATGTTGAAACTAATTTTCGTGGTAGATGAAATTAAGAGAAAGGGGTGGATTTGTTTGAAACAAACTCTCCTAAAAAATTATTTTTCTCTTTTTAAGGAAAATTACATTTTCACAATTACAAAGTGTTGACAATGTGTCATCCTAATTTAACTAAGTATGTTTAATGAATTCACGTCATCATTTAAATGGATAGTTAGAAACTTTTAGTTTATGTACATAGATATTAAATAGAAGACACATATTTTAGTATAAAATATACTTTGGGAGAAAACTCTAACATGGTTAAAAGCACATGCCTTTGAAAAAATATAGCATTTTTTCATTGTGTGGGAGGTCCAATCATATACTAGGATTATAGAAAAGCTATTAATATTTTCTATAAGATTTGGATTTTTGAAGTGTGTGGTATGTGGAATATGGCATTGTGCTAATTGTAAATTTTCATCCATTGAAGGGATAACTCTAATGACAAGTGTTATATGAGATGATAGGGGACCCATGAATGTTATAATATTATGGGAGAGTATCAAGATTAATGACATCATGTGTAATTAGCATAAATTAAAATATTAAAGCTGACATTATCAATTTAAGATTTGTTTTTACCTTTATTGTTGTTGAATTTTTAAAATAATTAAACTTGAGAATTAAGCTAACCCATAATTTCTAAATATTTTGAATAAATTTTTAAAATAATTAATTAAAATATTTTCATGAAATATTTCTATTTGATAAATCAAATCTATTTTTAAAATCTTATATAAAACTAATAATTATAAATTACTCAAATTATGTTTTCATCTATAATTTATATTTATATGAATGATACTAATTTAATAATAATTAAAAATTCTACAATTCTTTTTAAGATCATATATGCTAGGTTACCAATAGCAACATTGACTTTGAAATAAACAGTAAGTATGATTTTTTTATCGAAATTATAATAAACAATATACATATTTTTCGATTCTTTTGTGATATCAAACGTCTCCCACCACCATGTAACTCAGTTTTAATTTTTAAAAGATATGTGCAATGTTTTGAGATTGCAGGGTTTGCTTAATTTGGACGCTCGGATTCGAAAACCCATAATCGTGGAAATATAAAACGGCGAGCTATTGATAGAACTTTAAAATAGTAAATTACTGGAATTACTCCCGAATCAGAAGACAAAATCTAAACAAACCAGCAAACAATCTAAGCCTCCGGATTCAGAAAGATAAGCCCTTTTAAAACTAGGCTAAAGATTACGTCCATTCCGAGCTTTGTTTTTGTTAGAAAAATCCTCCGTTATGAGATCTGCAGTTAAGATTGTCCGAGTGAATGTGATTACAGTATAAAAGACCTGCTCTCCTCCTCTACCACACACAACATTTGAGTAGCAAAGAAACGCCAATAATCGACCAGACGAGAGCTCAAAAATGAAAACGGTGTCCAAGTCTGCACACATGGCAGTTTTAGGAACTTTATTTTCAGCATTTTTGTGCATGGCCCACCCGGTTTTCGCACACCATGGACACAGACATTTTCACGTAAAGGAACAATGGCTAGATGCGCACGCTACCTTCTATGGCGGTGACGATCTGTCTGGAACGATGGGTATGTCTGCTTCTACATCCATTTAATATTAGTAATAAGATAGGATGTAGCATGATTGTTTAAACGTGGTGTACTCATTGTTTTTGTGAGATTTCTTCTTACTGTTTTAAATAGCATTGAAGTTGAAGTGTTATTATTGAGTGTTTTCTATCAGTTCGTAACTCTGAGATAAAAGTATTTATCATATAGTAATCCTTGAATTGTTGTATCAATGTTCTTGCCATCAAGACAAATCGTCCTAGGATGTTGTTGGCGAATCTTTATATTAGATATTATATCTATGAATGTTTGTAGTGAGAATGAGATCTTCGACTTGTGATTTCTCTGTTTCAAATATCATTGAGGTGTTATTGTTGAGTGTTTATGTCAGATATGAGATCTTCTATGAGTGACTTTGCCTATTCCTAACTCCTAGTCAAAAGTATTTATCATAATAGGATGATATCTCTAAATATTTGTATTGAGACTGAGATCGCCGGTTTCTATCTCCCAGTTTCAAATCTTGTTGAGTTGATATTATTGAGTGTTTATGATGGAGATAAGGCCTTTGTTTGTAACATCATTCATTTATAATCCAAGTCAAAAAGCATTTACCATAATGTAATTGTTAAAATGTGGTATTGTTGCTCTTGTTAGAAGGTTTGAATATGGTGGTATTGTCAAGACAACCCATGCTAGGATGTTATTGTTGAATCTTTATATTAGAGATGATATCTTTGAATGTTTGTATTGAAAATGAGATCCCCCATTTGTGATCTCAATATTTCAAATATCATTGAAGTACTATTTTCTAATGTTTGTGTTGAATATGAGATCTTGTTTTAGTGACCTCGCCGGTTCATAACTCTAAGTCAAAACCATTTGTCATAATGTGAAGGTTGAATTGTTGTATCATTGTTTCTTTCATCAAGATTTAAACTCCATTGGGATATTATTGTTTAATGTTTATAATGGAAATGAGATCCCTAATGTTTGTATTGTGAATGAGATCTCCCATTTGTGACCTCGCAATTCAAATCTAGTTGAGGTATGATTGTTGAGTGTTTATGTTGGAGATGAGGTCTTTGTGTTTTACCTTATCAGTTTACAACTCCAAGTCAAAAGCATTTACCATAATATACTTGTTAAATTTTGGTATTGTTGTTCTTGCCATCATGATTCAAACCCGAAATGAGATCTCTAAATAATTTTGTTGGTATGTCTGCATCTACATCCAGTTTAAAATGGTAATAAGATAAGAAATAGTGTGATGGTTTTAATACGGTGTCATTGTTCTTGGCAGATTCCTTGTTTGTGATCTCACTGATTCAAATATGGTTGATGTGTTATTGTCGAGTGCTTATGTTAGAAACAAGGTCTTCTATTTGTATCTTCGTCAGTTCATAACTCCAAGTCAAAAACATTTATCATAATCTGATGGTTGAATTGAGGCATTGTTTTACTTGTCATCAAGATTCAAATCTCATACAATGTTATTGTTGAATATTTATATGAGAAAAGAAATTCCTAAATATTTGTATTTGGAATGAGATCACTCATTTATGACCTCATAAATATCAATTCTTTTTGAAGTGTTATTATTGAATACTTATATTAGAAATAAAGTCTTATATTAATGTCTTCACCTTCCATAATTCCAAGTCAAAAGTATTTATCATCATAATGTAATGATTAAATTATGACATTGTTGTTCTTACCAATGGATGAGTATATTCAAAGTGAATCCCTCAATATTTTATTTCTATTGAGAATGAAATTCCTTGTTTGTGACCCCACTCTCCACCTCAAAAGTGTTTACTAGGAAGAATGAACTGAACAAATACTGATTGTGGTCGGTGATGATGTTCCAGGGGGTGCATGTGGGTACGGCAACTTGGCCCAGCAGGGGTACGGAATACATACGGCAGCACTGAGCACGGCGCTGTTCAATGACGGGCTGAGCTGCGGAGGATGCTACAAACTGGTCTGCAGGCAAGAGGACGACCCACAATGGTGTCTCCCCGGAACATCAGTCACCGTCACGGCCACCAACTTCTGCCCGCCCAATTACGCCGAACCCAATGACGCCGGCGGGTGGTGCAACCCTCCTCTCCCCCACTTCGATCTCTCCGTTCCCGCCTTTGAGCAGATCGCCATATACAAGGGCGGCGTCGTTCCCGTGCGCTACACGCGTGTGGAATGCCTGAAGAATGGAGGAATTCGTTTCACAATATACGGATCCCAGTATTTCCAGCTTGTGCTGATAACCAACGTTGGAGGAGCGGGAGACGTGGTGGCTGTTTCTGTGAAGGCCAACAACCCGAAGACCCGCTCAAACTCAGGGTGGCAAAGGATGTCCCGCAACTGGGGGCAAAACTGGCAAAGCCATTTCAACTTATTAGGGCAGACCCTGTCGTTCAAAGTGGCCACCAGCAATGGGAGGAGCGTCATTTCGCACAAGGTGGTTCCTTTGTCATGGCAATTCGGCCAGACTTTTCAAGGAATGCAATTTTAGTGTTGGGTCAATCAGAATAGGGGAAGTTGTTGAATATAAATGTAAATATATAGTGTATTAACATAGGATATTTTCTTGTGATTACCCCGCCATCACACGAGGTGCCGAGGTGCCCAATGCCTACTATGGTGCCCGATCCTCATTTTCATGTCTTTTGCTGGGATTTTCTTCTCGAAACTCAAGATGAGCCCTAGATTTTGTTTAGGTCAAGTGAATTGGAATTAGGAATGTATTACCTTCCTTTTTGTCCGTCTATGTTTATACAATGGAGCTGGTCTTTAAAATAATGTCAGTATGTAATGGTTACATAAAAATGTGAAATGGATTTTAACATATCAACTATTTAAGTTGGATTTTTACATATCAACAATTTACGTTTGGAGGTGTGATTCATCATTACCTCATTACATTAGTAGTACAAAGTGTTCTAAAAATGATATTTGTAAGTTTCAACAAACTTAATCATGGAATCCCTAATTGTATAACATTCAAATATCATTTGTTATAAAAACATTTTTAGTTTGAAATATCTAGGAGATGAATATAATCCCCATTGAGGTGATGGAGTAGATTTACAAACAAGAAGAAATTACTATTACGTGAAAAGTAAAATTGTGGTTGGATATTGAGTCAAACAATCCAAAGTCACTATAGATCAACACTAGTTGAGGGAGTTGTGAATATATTGCGATCGAATTTTTTGAGAGGAGTGAAGCTATGTCTAGAATATCTTTTGTTTTGAGCATATTTGAAATCATTTGGATTTGTCTTGAGTGATATTATGTGAGTGGAGACTTCGACCCCGAAAATGATCAAAAGTGTGTCTTTTGGGAAACTGTCTAATGCAATTCTTGTTTATGTTGTGACTAAATTATGTTTCTATTGTTTATGTCTCATTAAAATTTGAAAAGGTAATAACGAATATAGAGGTGTTCAATTTGTTTTCAATAGTTCATTTTGTTGTTTATCAACTATAGCTAGTATTCAATGTTGTTAGAATTTTTATAGGAATATCATTGGGTCTTTTCTATATATAAATACATAATGCCCTTTGTTGTTGATAAATAAAATATTCAATGAGCTCTTATGTTTTTCTTTGTGTCTTGTTTTGCTATTTATATTATATTTTGGTGTAAGAGCTGATATGTATTATGTGTTTTTGAGAAAAACCTCTATACTTCAAAAATAAGAATAGGAGAAGCATTAAGGCATATAAGATCTCCATCTTCAAACTGTTCTGCGTATTTCTCAATTTTTTTCAAAAATAAGCTCAATTCATTTGGCAGTTGAGACCAAAATTGAGTTGAGGGATTTTGAGAAGCTTTGAGCACCATGCCTTCTTATTAGAGAAGTCATGCACTCTAGTGAAATATTCAAAGGATAGAAAGCTAGTGGTGAGCAATTTGGTTTCCTAGAGGCTGCTTATAGAATTAGTAACTTTTTCCATTATTTCTTATTGTGGAATTCGAAGATAGAAACATAGTTTTTGGGACATCCATTCTATCCACAATCTAAAAGGGGAGGCACCAAAAGTGTAGATAAGGAGTTGTTTGTTGCATAAACTGTTGCAACCATTCTTGTTAATAGAAGGCGTAGAGATGTTCAAAAAAATTCTTTTAATTTTTTCTAATGGAAAATCTAATTTCTTCATATCTAACTAAATCAAATAAGTTAGATGACTCAAATAAAATTAATCAAAATATCAAGATGCAGACAGTAAATAAAAGGGTACAATGTTTAGACCATTATAAGTGGTACTAATGCAAAACCTACTATACCTCAAGCTATTTGAGATTGGAGGAAAAGAGAATGCAAAGCTAAGGTTATTGTATGCATGTCTGTAAAAAACTAAATCATCCTTCACACAATGGATATTACTACTTTTGTTAGTACGTGGGATGCTCTATAAGGTTTGCATGAGATTAGAAATAAATAAATAATTATATTCTTAAAGATTAAATTAATTTTAATCAAAATAGAATAAAATGAAATTATTAGTGATTATTTGTCCAAAGTTATGTTTGGTGTGTAGCATTATCATTGTCTAAGTGGAATATTTTTTGTATGTAAAAATTGATCATGTTGTCGAGCTTTAATTTTGGTGACTTTAATATTGTGTAGAAAATTGAATCCCTTTACAATTTTACACTCAATTTGGACCCACTTTTGTGGTTGTGTCTAATGTACCACTATAAGATTTGGGACCACTATAAGAAACATGGTGTAATCCCATAATCATGACCTTTGTCCTAGCTTAAACTATTGAGACTAGGCCACTCAACACCCTATCCTAGTAAGCTAGGATACAAAATAACCCTATCAATGAAATTTAGCCCCAAATTTTGAATTATAATGGTTGGATTTGATAGGAGCAATAGATTTCTCCCTAATGTTTCCCTTCTCTAAAAAAATATATGCAAAATGGTCTAATTTTTTGTTACCCAAATTTTCCCCATTACGAAAATTTTGGCTACAGGTGGAGTAAAATGAGGCTCCCATGAGGGTTGAGCCCAGCCTGTGAGAAAGACCTTAAATTTTCTGGTCTTGGTTGTGTCCTCTGCAGTCTTTTCAGTCTTTGTTTTACTCGTATCCATGCAAAATAACCTAAGTGTTGAAGAGCCTATGTATTTGATAAGCCCTAGTTATCCAGGACTTGTTCTATTTCCTTATTCCCTTTTTGGGTGACTTAAGTTCTTCAATTTCCATGTGCACATTTACAATTTGCATTAGGTCTCTAAGTCGCGCGATAAAAATAGAATATTCCAAATCATCCAGGGACCTGTAGACTCCCTCTAGTCTCTAAGTCTTGTAAAGGAAAAACATATATTCCATTTTGATCAGGAGACTTCACAACGGTTGTTGAATCAAAAGTCGATCAGAGGGAAGTCAGGTAATCTCCTAATATAACATACAGTTAACAAAAGGTTTGGAGATCACGCGACTCAGTGTTTTTCCCAACTTCATATGTGACTTGAGTATTAAAGATGAGTTAAGTTATAGACTCTCTCTAGTCGCATGATCTCGTTATAAACCCAGAAGTCAGGAGAATGATTTAGCAACATGGAGACATAAAGGTTCCAGTGAATCATGATTAAGGAGAATAGTCAAAGCAAAGTGAAGGTTTGAAAGCAACGCAAAGGATGTATGTAGTTGCCAAGTCTTGGGAAGGAACTAAAGTTAAAGAAAATGTCAAGAGATCCAGCGACAAAGGGAAAAGATAGCCAAAGGTAAAAGCATGGGTTGAAGTCACAGTTAGATCAGAAAGGAAGATCGACGGTCACATTTTAAAGTAAAATCAATTTGAATCTCGGTCGTGGATGAAATGTCTCACGCCAGCTGTGACCATTATCTTTCAAACATTTAAAAAATTTAAATATTTGATTCGATTAGTTATGATAGAAATGACTTACAGAGAAGTAGATGGATTAGCCGACTTCTCAGAGGCAGAGTTATGACAATGGAAAAGGTTTTAGAGATATATATGATTGATCAAAGATATTTAACGATACATTTATGAGTAGAATTGACAGTGTTAGGTTTTCTAATTAT
Organism: Thuja plicata; assembly: GCA_018584345.1. NCBI lineage: Eukaryota > Viridiplantae > Streptophyta > Pinopsida > Cupressales > Cupressaceae > Thuja > Thuja plicata. Next base: position 3,036,856 of record MU227568.1, read on the forward strand.
TCTATTGCAAATCAATTGTAACCCTAATCTGATCAGCTTGTTTCCTTGAGCCTGTGTGCTAGGAGGAACATGTATATATAGTGAGTTTTAGAGATTTTAGAGATCAAATTTTTCCTTACTTAGAAGTTATCTGTGGCATTTTTTTTGCCCTCTGACTTTTACAGTCTATAATCTTTTATTGATATTCAGATATCACAAAGGCTTTTTGTGACATTTGCTCTGTCCTTGGGATTTCTTGTCTGAATTTCTCTTACTGAATTGGAATATATTGAATGATTTTTCAAAGAAATATTAGAATTCCTGGCCCCTCTTTCTTTCTACAATTTTGTGTACTATTGTGGATGATCTGATTTAGATGAGTTTGTGGATATTCTTCAGTCCCCTGTCATTTTGTCTCATTCTTGTGCCCGATTGTAGAAGTGGATGTTTCTTTGCAGGTCATAGTCTGTGTCTACTTATAGTGAATATGCTATTATTTGTGAAATAAATTATTTCCTTGAATAGCCTCTGTTTATCTCAGACCTCTCTATGAAATACTTATGCAAGCCTATCTAGAAAGTTGTGTTCTATTAGATCCAAGGTTTCATGTTGAGGTCAGTCAATGTGTTATGATTCAAATTACCTTTGCTGGATCACCTAGTAGGATAATTTGCTTTCAATTATTTCCCTTTCATGCATTCCTTCTATACCTTTTCCCTCAAGGATTTACCTTCATGTTAAGAAGCAAATTTGGGTGACATATCAAGAGGAACTGGCCTAGAATCCAGAGGTCTCATCTCAGTTAGCAGAGGTCCCACAACCTAGAGATGATTCCCATGTTACAGTAGATTACCAAGACTACAAGAGCTTGGGTAAGGATGCAAATCTAGGTTTCTAACAATTCTGGCACGCCCGGTGGGACTAGAGATAAAAGTAGTAAGTTCATCTCTCTAAGAGTATACTGGTTTTCAGGATCAAATACAGACCAGGAAGTGGTCATTTTCATCATACCCCACCTTGTCTACCAAATAACAATTCTGGCACAGTCAGTGGGAACACAACAATAAAATTTTACTGCAAAGATTATGGTATCTCTGATATACTGGTTGCATAATAAAGACCTAAAGAGGTTTCCTGTCAAGTATATCTGGCGACTCCATTGGTGAAGAATAGAAGATCCAGTCCTATTCAAAGTTTATGAGAAAGGTTAAACAAGAAGCTCAAAGCTTTCTGAGTTCTCACACATGCCCCTGTAAAGAAGTTACCGTAGGTCATCTCAAAGAACACCCTCTACAAGGAGGGTATAGTCTACACCACCTGATACTTCAGAGAGGAGACCTTGGCCACTTCATTCCAAAAGAAGAGGAAGATCCTTAACTTGAGAGCTACAAGAAGATTCAACTCCACCACTCTACACAACTCACGTAGCTGCTACTCAGCAAATTACAGCTCCTGCAATGGTTAGGCAGTTTTCTTTTGTCCCCTTTAATCAAGGAATCCCCTTGAACTTTGCTCAACATCATGATGTGCCCTTGGTAGCACTCAAAATTCTACTTGATTTCACAGGTGAAGGAGAAACAACAGCTTTTGGGCACATAAGAGATGTAACTACCATCTGTAGTATACATAACATCACAGAAGAAGATGTGGCTACCAAGCTATTAGCAGCCTCTTTCAAAGGTAAGGCCTTAGAATAGTTTAGAACTCTTGCTATTGGTTCCATTAATTCATGGGATAGATTAGGAGATGCATTAAGTAAACACTTTGAGGATAAATCAGACAACTTATCTCTAGTTGAGAAATTAACAACCATTAAAAGGGATCCTCAGGAATAGATGACAGATTTCAATAGCAGATTCCTTAAGACATGGAATAGAATTCCTACCTCAATAAGACCTTTAGCTGACCATGCCTTCCTATATTTCTTGAGAAGTCTAAATAGAAATATTTATGTCATGATTCAATCTATGGGAGGTACTTCATTACCTCAAGCCTTTTACATTGCTATCAAGGTAGAGAACTATTTAATACAAGCTGGCACGATAGACCCAAGGTCACCCATGCCCATATTCCCTGATATACAACCAAGCATGCCTTTACAAATAGCTCCATTTACTCCAATACCCACTATCATAACACCTCAAGCAAATACCAGTTATGGGGAAACAAGGGAGGATCCTTCTCAAGAGCTATTAGAATTAAGAAGGAGCCAGCAAGATATGAAGAAATTAATGCAAATTATGAGTAATGAGCTGACTAGTATAAAGAAACAAGGATAGGGGAGTAGGCCCCCTCTTCAGCAGAAAAATCAAAGTCCCAATCCACAATATCAGAATCAAGGACATTCTTATCAGCAGAACAGACCCCAATATCAAGGAGGTTATCAGGGGCAAAGGAAAAACTACAATCAGAGACCATCTCAGACTTACAATCCTACCCCTCTTAATTCTGCAAATCTAGTCAAGGATGTAGTCTTGACTCAAAACACTCTTGTTGCAGAGATGGAGTGGTGTTACCCTTGCAATTAGTCCCATAATCAGACAACATGCTTAAATGGGAGGGTACACCAAGCACTGATGGTTCAAAATGCCTCACTTACTCAATCAAAGGCTTCTTCCAGTGAGCCACCTCCTCAGCAAGAGGCACAACATGATGAGACTGCTCTTTTCAATTAGGAGCAACAAGATTTCAATGGAGTAAATGGTGAATACACCATTGTTGCTAACACCAGGTCTAAAAGAAGAGCTCAAGACATGGAGAAAACAAGAGATAGTACTAGGACTTCTACATCTGCAGAATCTTCACAACCTTTTACTCCTATCATACTGAAGAAGGCCGCTATCATTCCAATCAAAGAAAATCAACCTTCCAAGGAGGTTGAGCCTATCATAGTAAAGACGTACCAAGGAGTACATACAGCAGTACCCTTCAACATTATGGACAACATAAAGAAAGTAAATGTCACTATGTCCATGTGGGACTCTTTGGCTATTCCGGGACAACCTGAGATATTGAAGAAAGAAATGACTGAAGAGGTAATTCCTCAGTAGCCTATAACAAAGGAAGTTACTAAGCCAGTGTTGGTAAACACTAATCAAAAGGAGGAGACTCTAGGTAGAAACTCCAAAGCTAATACCATGCAAGGTAGGAACTCAAGACCACCCCCTTTTTACGTATCTTTAATTATTGGAAAATATTTAATACATAATTGCATGGTAGATAGTGGGGCTACTAGAACTGTCATGCCTAAGAAAGTGGCTGACCAATTAGGTCTGAAATATAAGCCTTTCCAAAAGAAGGTTACCCAGCTTTATGGCTCCTTAGTGAACACAATAGGTGTAGCTAAGGATACAAACCTAGTACTCCATGCATGTCCCAATTTCTCTATCCTACTTGACATATACATCATAGACCTTCCCGCCTTATTTTCCATATTCTTATCAAGGGAGTTTACAACCAAGATAGGAGGCTATCTTTCCTCTAATTGGTCTCACATGCTTTTCCATACAAGGTATGGAACCAAGGTCACTATCAAGTCTAAATCAGTGGCAACACACCATATAGAACCTTATGTGTCCAATTTACTCAATGCAAGTTGTCTTGCACTTGATGGTGATGACTTCCCAATCATCAGAGAGACAACCACCAAACTAGAAGGTATCCCAGATATCTATCTAGATGAATTAGAATCTCAAAGGACCTATGAGGCCCAAGCCAGTGTTATTTGGGATGCTGGTTTGGGGAATTATTTGATTCAAGAGGAAGGTTGCATAGAGCGAAATCTTTCCAAGGCAAACACCGAGTTAAAAGATCAATGCAGCCAAGTTTGGGAGCTATACTTTGATGGTGCTAGAAGCAGACATGGTGCTGGTGGTGGTGTAATGCTAGTTTCTCCAAAAGGGGAGAAGTATTATGCAGACTTTAGGTTTAGTTTCTCTTGCACTAGCAACACTGCTGAATATGATAGCCTAGTGAATGGATTGGAATGGGCAAGAATAAGAGGGGTTAGAGCCCTAAAAGTATATGGTGACAACGAGCTGGTTGTTAGCCAAGTAAGAGGGATAAGTGAAATCAAAAGTGATACAATGAGGGCATATAAGCATCGAGTTTGGGATGCAATTGAAGACCTCCATGCTTTCAATATTGTTGCAATCCCTACGAAATTAAATTAGAATATAGATAGATTAGCTATTGTTGGATCTCAGTATGACATTCCTAATAGTGTTTCAAAAGAAAGGGATCAATAGCATATCAAAGTGATTGTCAGACCTTTTATTCTTGATAAAAATGTCAATTGGCAAGTGTTTGACAGTGACGAGAAAATTCTGCAGTTCTTAGTTGAAGAATATGTCTTCTCATAACATAACCAAGATAGACTATTACAGAAATATGGTGATCAAGTGATACAACTAAGATCTAATAAGATGCCTAAGGGGATTGTCACCCTGGAATCTATCATCAATAGAGATGACCAAAAATAGAAGAGTAAAGTTGGCTTGGTAGTGCAACAAGAACATTATACTGAACTAGAGTTAGAACCAGGTAAAAGTTTACAATTTGGGAAGTTAAATATTAATCCAGAAAGGCAGGCTTACACCCGATTATTTCAAGAATTTAGTGACATGTTTGCATGGCAATATGAGGACCTCAAGGGGTTTAATCCTTCCCTTGCCCAACATACCATTGAATTGGATCCTAATGCCAAACCAGTCAGGCAGAAACAAAGGCCTGTAAACCCCAAGTTAGAACCACTAATGCATAAAGAAGTACTCAAACTAATAGAGAGTGGTATCATCTATCCCATTAAGCACACTAGTTGGGTTTCCAACCTTGATCCTGTTAGGAGGAAGAATGGGGAGTTGAGGTTATGTGTTGACTTCAGAGACCTTAATAGGGCATCCTCAAAAGACCGCCATCCATTACCCTCTATGGAGAAAATTCTACAATGTGTCTCTAGATCTGAGAGATTTTCATTATTGGATGGCTATTCAGGATACAATCAGATATTGGTTCATGAAGAAGATCAATATAAGACTACATTTACAACCAAGTGGGGGACCATATCTTATCAAAAGATTCCCTTTGGTTTGTCTAATGCAGGTGCAAATTTAAAAGTTTGTCTCATGTACAAATTTGTACCGGTCTATTTAGAAGACATAACTGTTTATTCTAAACATGTAGCATACCATATCAAACATCTGAGGAAGATATTTGAAAGGTGTAGAGAATTTGGGATATCTCTTAATCCCAAGAAATGTGTATTTGTAGTCCATGAAGGAAAACTATTAGGATATATAGTATCCAAGAAAGGAATTACAGTAGACCCTGAGAGGATTGCAGTTATTCTAGAACTACCCCTACCACATCACAAGAAAAGCCTTCAATCTTTCATAGGAAGGATTAACTTTGTCAGGCATTTCTTGCCTAATATTGTAGATGTACTAAAGCCTTTGACAGCAATGTTGAAGAAGAATACATCTTTCTGTTGGAGAAAAGAAGGGAAAACCAGTTTCCAAGCCATTAAAGAGTCTCTGACAGAAGCTCTTGCCCTGTTAAACCCAAATTTCAGTAAGGATTTTATCATTTATGCTTATGGAGGATCAGATGTTATTTCTACAATACTGGCCCAAGAAAATTCTGAAGGATTGGAGCAACCTACTACTTTCTTTAGCAAAGGTTTAGAAGAATATGAACAAATATATTCTTTTGTGGAGAAACACATACTTGTTGTGGTGAAGAGTCTTAAAAAGTTTAGATATCTGTTAACCCACAACAAGGTACAATTGAAAGTTACTCACCCTAGTGTCAAAAAATTCTTGCTTTCTAGGGACCTGAATGAAAAAAGGGCTAGTTGGATTACCAAGGCCATGGAATATGACATTGATATCCAAATCACCAAGCTATTTAGAGGAACAGGTCTTTGCGAGCATTTGACAGAGGATGAGATTTCAAAGAAATCAGAGCAAATGGATGCATCTCTAGTTATGCATTCAACAGAAGATCATGCCAAGGTAGCAGTTTGGTTGCCTAACATGATTCATTATTTAAAAATAGGGGAATGCCCTATAGATCTAGACCCAATGAAAATATGATACTATAGATTATAATCTATCCCTTTTGTGCTAACAGATGAAGTTCTTTTTAGAAAAGATCACAATGGTGTCCTTTTGAGGTGCATAGGTTCAGAAAATATAGCAGGTGTCCTATTTGAATTAATTGATGGACCTTCTAGAGGTCACTTGTCTCCTAGGACTACTGCTTTTAAAATCATGAGGGTTGTATACTATTGGCCATATATCTTCAAGGATAGTCATGATTATGTAAGAAAATGCATCAAATGTGCCATGTTTGCAGGAAAAGAAAAACTTGCAGCCTTGCCCCTTCAGCCCATCAGAATAGAGAAACCTTTCATGAGATGGGGCATATATTTCATTGGCACAATCAATCCTCCATCTAGTACAGGCCATAAATGGATAAATACTGCAATAGATTATTTCACCAAATGGACAGAGGTAGTTGCATTGAAGGAAGCAAATGATAATATTGTCCTAAGCTTTTATGATGATATAATTCATAGATTTGGTGTCCCTGACTCCATTATTTCAGATAATGCATTAACATTTACAGGCCTAAGAGTGACTAAATGGGCAGTCAAACATGGTGTTTATTTGAACACAAGTTCAAACTACTACCCTCAGGGTAATGGTTTGGTAGAATCAACCAATAAGAACTTGATCAAGATAATCAAGAAGACCCTACAAGACAACCAAAGAGATTGGCACACTAAACTAAAATCTTCCTTATGGTTAAACAGAATTACCCCAAATAAATTCATTGGGAATTCTCCTTACAGTTAGTGTATGGAAGAGAAGCTAAGTTGTACATTCTAGCTTAATTTCCAGCCCTGGACTTAGCTACTCAGTATGTCTTATTTGAGGAAGGAGATCCTTTACATATTAGGTATGCTCAGATTCTGGAATTAGAAGAACATAGAGATAAGTCCATGAAATATATGGAACTCTATCAGATGCAAACAAAGAAAAGCTTTGACAGGAGAGCCAGGGATAGAAATTTCAAGATTGGGGATGTAGTCCTTAAATAAGATGAATTCAAATCAAAGCTTGGAAGACACACTAAATTTTATTCCTTATGGGGAGGTCCGTTCAATCACAGAATGCAAGGAACGTAATGCTTTTCGGCTATCAACTCTTGGAGGGGATCCCTTGCCCATTTCTGTAAATGGATTCCATTTGAAACCTTGTTTTGAGGTTTGTCCTTCCTTGTAATTATTGTAAATAGTTTCCCTGTTCTCTAATCCTTGTTTCTAGATTAATATCCTACTTTCCTTGAAGTGCTCGTGCACAGTTAGTTGTTTCTCCTCTTGGTTTCGATCTATTTCCAAGTTTCTATTTTTGATCAAATGATGACTCTATGCCCAATGGATGTCAAAGGCTATTGGTTCTCAATGTCTAGCAGGAAGACATCCCACAGAAATTGCCAAGAATGTTACCCAAATTTTCCCCATTATGAAAATTTTGGCTACAGGTGGAGTAAAATGAGGCTCCCATGAGGGTTGAGCCCAGCCTATGAGAAAGACCTTAAATTTTCTGGTCTTGGTTGTATCCTTTGTAGTCTTTTTAGTCTCTATTTTACTCCTATCCATGCAAAATAACCTAAGTTTTGAAGAGCCTATGTATTTGATAAGACCTAGTTATCTGGGACCTTTTCTATTTCCTCATTCCCTTTTTGTGTGACTTAAGTTCTTCAATTTCCATTTGTGCATTTACACTTTGCATTAGGTCTCTAAGTCGCATGATAAAAATAGAATATTCTGAATCTTCTGACAACCCGCAGACTCCCTCTAGTCTCTAAGTCTTGTAAAGGAAAATCATATTCCATTTTTTTTAGAAGACTTATCAATGATCATTGGATCAAAATTTGATCAGAGGGAAGTCGGGTAATCTCCTAATATAAACTAGAGTTAACAAAAGTTTTGGAGATCACACGACTCAGTGTATTTCCCAACTTCATATGTGACTTGAGTATTAAAGATGAGTTAAGTTATAGACTCTCTCTAGTTGCATGATCTCGTTATAAATCCAAAAGTCAGGAGAATTATTTAGCGAATCAGAGAAATAAAGGTTCCAGTGAATCATGATTAAGGAGAATAGTCAAAGCGGAGTGAAGGTTTGAAAGTAACACAAAGGATGTATGTAGTCGCCAAGTCTCGGGAAGGAACTAAAGTTAAATAAAAGGTCATGAGATTCAACGACAAAGGGAAATGGTAGCCAAAGGTAAAAGCATGGGTTGAAATCATGGTCAGATCAGAAAGGAAGATCGATGGTCACATTTTAAAGTAGAATCAATTTGAATCTCGGTCGTGGATGAAATGTCTCACGCCAGCTGTGACCATTATCTTTCAAACATTTAAAAAATTCAAATATCTTATTCAAGTAGTTATGACATAAATGACTTACAGAGAAGTAGATGGATTGGCCAACTTCTCAGAGGCAAAGTTATGACGATGGAAAAGATTTTAGAGATATATCTAATTGACCAAATATATTTTACGATGCATTTATGAGCAGAATTGACAGTGTTAGGGTTTCTAATTATTCTATTGCAAATCAATTGTAACCCTAATCTAATCAAATTGTTTCCTTGAGCCTGTGTGCTAGGAGGAACATGTATATATAGTGAGTTTTATAGATTTTAGAGCTCAGAGTTTTCCTTACTTAGAAGTTATCTGTGGCATTTTTTTTTCCCTCTGACTTTTACAGTCTGTAATCTTTCATTGATATTCAAATATTGAAAAGGCTTTTTGTGACATTTTCTCTGTCCCTGGGATTTCTTGTCTAAATTTCTCTTACTGAATTGGAATATATTGAATGATTTTTCAAAGAAATATTAGAGTTCTTGAGCCCTCTTTCTTTCTGCAATTGTGTGTACTATTGTGGATGATCAGATTTAGATGAGTTTGTGGATATTCTTCAGTCTCCTATCATTTTGTCTCATTCCTATGCCTGATTATAGAAGTAGATGTTTGTTTGCAGGTCATAGTCTGTGTCTACTTATTGTGAATATGCTATTTTTTGTGAAATAACTTCTTTCCCTGAATAGCCTCTGTTTATCTCAGACCTCTCTATGAAATACTTATGCAAGCCTATCTAGAAAGTTGTGTTCTATTAGATCCAAGTTTTCATGATGAGTTCAGTCAATGTGTTATGATTCAAATTACCTTCGGTGTATCACCTAGTAGGATAATTTGCTTTCAGTTATTTCCCTTTCATGCATTCCTTCTATCCATTTTCCCTCAAGGATTTACCTTCATGTTAAGAAGCAAATTTGGGTGACATATCAAGAGGAACCAACCTAGAATCTGGAGGTCTCATCTCAGTTAGGAGACATCCCACAACCTAGAGATGATTCCCATGTTACACTAGATTACAAAGACTATGAGAGCTTGGGTAAGGGTGCAAATCTAGGTGTCTAACAGTTTCATATAAATATAAATCTCTTCCTCATTTTAACATTAAAGTACTATGATTTACCATTAAATTGAGCACATTCAATGCAATTGAAGATAAACCTGCAATCAAGGAGTCAAACATTAAAGTCTCCATCTTTCTATAAGAAAACATGATCAAGTTTTATTCATTGATGGATACAAATTTCTTTCTCATTTTACACATTATGTGTTACAATCGATCATTAAATTCAGCATATTCAATGCAATTGAGCACGCACATGAAATGAAGGAGTTAAGCAGTTATATCTTCATTTTTTTAAAAACATGATCAAATTTTATGTGTTCCTCCATAATGAAGGAAGGAATTAACACCACTTAGGCAAATGTAATACATTTTGACCAAGTTGGTCAAATCCTCAATTTGAATTTATTTCCCTTCAAAAAAAAATTTATATATGCATATAACTATGTCATCTTTATCATTGAAACATAAAATTTAGTTCCAAAATCAAATTTCATTGTCTGCCCAAAGATCTTTCACCATGTTGGTCTGCTAAACTATCAAACATAAAATGACATTGCTCGGATCCTTGTAACTCTGTTCAAACATGTCACAAAACCTTCAAATTATTGAACTAGCATCTGTAAAAATCTATAATGCTTCCCTTGGATGTGCACCAAAAGATCTTAACCTGAAAAGAAACACCAAACACTTTACTGTAAACTCCTTGTATACTGTTTTCTTCATCCCTATATTTAGCCAAATCTGATACTAACTTTAGGTACAATCTCCCAATTAGTTGTGCACATATAGTTAGGATATAAAAATGATCTTTTTCCATCTATGAGAACACTCAACCAAATATGCAGTGTCTCTTGTCATTTTTCCAAAAATCTCCCCCTTTGGCATTGATGGTAACACTTAGTGAAAATGACTAAGTGTCCAAAAACTGCATCACTGCATGGATCTTAACTTCCCCAAAAGGTTTCAAAATAATGCATATGTTTCACTGTCCTTGTCATATACTCCCCGTTTGACATCATTAGAAAAGGGTGCCAAAAATATCATAGAATCCCCCTTAGACTATGCATACCAAAACTTATCTACATATGTACATACAAAATCTATCTAACTTACATCAACTTAAATATATCTAGGCAAAATTGACTTTAGTAGTTGCAAATCCTTGTCTCAACCTTGCTTGAGATTTTTCAACACTGATGTGTGTCTGTTGAAAAAATATGATTTTGCTTCCACCACTTTTAACCTGACTGGTGCTGAGGCATCTATGGCTTCTTGTACCTCTTTCAATGCACTAAACAAAATCTACAATTTAGGAGCAATTAGACTCCTAAGTTCACCTACTATGGCGATGAATCTTTCCTTCTTATTTTTTCTCCAGGATCTTGATCTTATCATGAAAATATAATGCTTGACCTTTCAGATTATATGTTGAAGTATTCAAAGGGTCAAAATTTTAAGCAATTTGCTCCAATTTCTCCTCACATTCCTTTATCTTCTTCAACATTCCCTCAATGATCTTGGTGTTGGATAAGCATGACTTGTATATGTTCCCACCTTCGGTTAGAGCATCCTAAATGTTCTTAATTTGGGTGTCTATACTATTGTGTCATATGATATCCTACCCTTCAACTAACTAAACCTTTTTTCATCAAACTCTTTCCTCGCCTTTATTTTAGATAACCTCTCAAAAGATTCAAAATGAGCACCTATCGCACTAATAAAGTTCTTAAGTTTGTCACAGGAGCTGCCTGCTTCAATCTTTACATTGGTTAGCATAAATTTTTCAAGTATCCTGGATGCCTTCTCCAACAAAATTTTGTCTTCAATATGTTTCTTAAGAATTTCTTTCCTTGCTTGAGCTTCAAAAAATTGTGCTAATTTGAGCTTTTGAAGGTGTCTCAACATTGAGAGATCAATGGGACCATGTGGTAATTCAAGATCAATCTCTATTGTATCCTATACCAAAAATTATTCCACTAGCTTGGCAGTGTCTCTTGCCTTTCCCTTATCTCTCATCACTTTTCTACTACATATTTTCTATTTTTTGCCTCCTTGGGATCTCATGTTTACATTTTCATCATCTAATGTCAATCCATGAGAATCATGGGTTTTCATTCAAGGAATGACATTTAATCCATAATTTAAACACTCAAAACTATTACAAAAGATGTAAATCTCTAAGACTGCCAGTAAGTACAGTGAATAACCAAAACAAAATGAAATCCCAAAACATATGTAATGCTTCCAAAATTGTGTATTTCAGTTATTCAAAACATTAGAGAAACATTACGAGAAGAAAAAAATCAAACTATCATGAGAGTATTGCAGAAATTAGTTCTTTTATTGCTTCCAATAACACAGTCTATACATTCTCTATCTTCTCTATGCTACCTTACATCCATATGACACATCTTGGATATATAGGATGTTTCACAACTTCTCCAAACTATTTTTAATCGCTTGAAATGCATTATCCTTCAAAACAACCATTAACCATGCCTTCCCTCCTAATGACAACTAGCCATTAATATTTAAACTTTCAAATTTTAAAAACCCCTTATTTTGATAAAGGACTAAAGCATATCCTCTATTAATGGCACCTGAAGGATCAATATGAAATTTCTAAATTACCTACATGCCTTGGAGGCTCCTATCAAATCTAAGCCTATTAAACCCATAATTTGGTTCTATGGTCCTATTAGGACCATTAGGACAATTTACATCTTTGTTTACATTATTACATTCAAAATCATAATAGGATTTAAGATATCCAAATTGAGTCCCTTGAACCCCTGAGAGATTCCACCATGCCTCCTATTAGTACTCTCAAATTTTGAAGAAATTTGGAGTGACTACACTTGAAATTTTCTCTAAATGCAGATTGTTGCCCTAAGCAACTCATGGAAAAGGCATATTTTGAATGCATGCAGAAAAGGGCCTCTTGATTTTTGTGAGAAACTACTTGGGAGACATATTCCTCACCTTTCATTTGGCATATACAGTGGGTTCCAACTCTCAAATTTCAGTTTTGACTTGTTTTGGAAGTAGCCATTTGGAGGCGCTTATCATAAATCGACATTTTTGGTAAGTGTCATTTTGCTGTACAAGGCCTAGTTTGCTTCTGAATAACTTGCGCCCTGCTAAGTTTCATGGCCTGCCACTTTGGGATTATTTAGTATACATATCAGAGAACGTATGTTCCAAAGTTCAATCTATTTCGAGTCCGTTTGATTGGATCTTGGATCTCCCAAAGTTGGTCTTCCAGAATTGTCTGCATTCTTGGTTCTGTCCAGATTTCTGAGTAGCCCTTTTTGACATGTTACAACTTTTGAACAGTTGCCCCAATTGAGAAAATTCCTTTTTTATTGTGTTCCAGTGGTCACACACTCCATATTTTCCAGTCTGCAGATCTTTACGAAATCAGATGACAAGTTTTGAAGAATCATTCTGATAGTGATTAATTCTGATTTCCTGTGTTTTCAAATGTAGAATTGGTAAGTGACCTACTTTGAGCTTTTGAAAGTCTATACCCGGGTGAACATTTTGGATAATTGAGTTATCCCTCGTATTGTAGACATAGGAGTGCACCTATTTGAAGATTTACAAACTCCTACCAATCCATTTATCCACTTTTCCAGAGCCATTATGTTTCCAATTTATTAAAATCTCTGAAAATCCTGAATCCAGATTAAAATGGCATACTTTGTCCTTTTCCCATTTGCACCCCGTTCGAGGTCAGACATAATTGAATATGGATCTGCATTTTAGACCTAGGAATGAACTCATCTGCAGATTCCCAAACCTTGACCAATCTGGTAGATCACTTTTTTTTGCCGATTTCGAACCCGATTTCTGCATATTTACTGTATTTTGGTTCAGAAAGTGTTAAGGTGCTATTTTTGCAAATTGGTATCAGTTCAGTGGTCTATTTTCAGAACAAGATAGTTGAGCGGTCATGTTCTACATCTGGCATTCAATCAGGATCCAGAGGTTGAGTTTCTGAAAGATCTATTTGATGAGTTTGCAAGTTCAGTTTCAGAGGCAGTTTGTTCAGTTTGCAGTGCGGAAATGTGTTAAGTTTCAGAATGGCCATTTTGCATGAGTGATATCTTTCTATCTGAAAGATTTTTTCAGGATCCGATTGTGGGACCATCATCATTACTTATGAATCTACTATGTGACCTAATGGCAAGGTTTCAGAACATGATTTACTCTTTTTGCAATGATCGATTTGAAAGGGGATTTATGGTAATTCAGCATTTGCACTTACGTAGTGTTTTAAAAGGGCTAAGTTTGCATTGCTACATCTTGTGCCAAAAAATGAATCTGAAGGAGCCCTTGCACTTGTGTAGTCATTATACATCAATGAATCATCTAGCCGAATGCCAAGGTCGTGATTACTTGTTTCAAGCCAAGCTTTAAGACCATTTCCAGAGGCCCATTGTGATTTTGGATGGTTGCATATTAAGTATTTTCTGAACTTGATCACTTTGGAGGCATTTTTATCATCTCATTTTTCACTTGGCATCAGTTTAAAAGAGGAGGGGAGTGTTTGAATTGATGGTCTTTTCAACATAGTGTCTTTTGATCTTGTACCAAGGCCGCAATTAACTCTTATGGATAGCGAATTTAATATTGTTATTGCGGAGGAATCATATTACTTGAAGATTGTAAAGCATCTA
>MU227568.1:3051060-3083222 GCA_018584345.1 Thuja plicata
TGAAGATTGTAAAGCATCTAAGTATTGCTATGTGAGCGACATTAGAACTACTCCAAGCTTGGCATATAGACTTCAAATGTGCAATGGGTTTCTATTTCACTTGCAAGTATAAGAGACTCCAATAAAACCAGCAATGAAGGAGATGCAATGTTATAAAGACAAAATAGCATTACTAAATGTTTGAAGAAGATAACAAGCAGTGGATTGCACAAGACATAGCTTCAAATGTTTTGGGGAGAATTGCACATGTTAAATGGAGTATTGCGTGGCCTGTCGGGAGGAGATTTAAAGAGGTTCTAAATATTGCAAAGTTAAAACATAAGGTTGTTATGTTTCCAGTGCAGACTAGGTTATGATGAAGTTTTTAGACATTGTAAATTGCATACAAACTACCAGTTCTTGCGCTAGTTTTTGTTTAAGGAATCTGGAAACATTAAATCATTAAGTCCAATATCTTACTTCTGCACAAGGTAGTCTGGGAAGTGTTGAAATCTTTAATGAGGATTGTGAATTCATTTTAAAAATTGCAAGCCTTTGCATCCATTGTCCACGCTGTAAGAGAAGGACTGATCAAAGATTTTAAGTGCATAGTCTTCTACAAGGTATGGTTTGCGCAGACATTGGGGGATGATGTTTAAAGGTGTTCTACAGATTTGAAACCAAAGATATATGCCTACGCAAGCATTGAGTGGGGGAGTTAAAACTGTTTTAATGGTCAATGCTTAGCAAATGACAGGTATCCCACGCGCTGTTTGAGGATGCAATATGTGTTTTGATCGGCAAACGCCATGAGGTATGGGCTACACAGACAGGGGGAGTATTTGCAGTTTTTAAAAACATTTAAATTGTAGCTTTCACACCATGAGGTCTACGCAAGTGGTAAAGGGAGTTGCAGATTGTAAAACCTTCAAACAAATGACATTGCAAAAATAGCATTCACAGCAATATGCGATGGTTTTTGGGGAGAAATTTTAAAGTTTTTCAGAGATTCTAATTCGAATTTGCAGATTTGACTCCATACAAAGGGGCGCCCTGGGCAATAAAGAATGTTCATGGTCTTCCTTTGCAGTGACTCAACCCCATTGATGAGCAGCACTCTCATTGTTCCCAGGAAAGATGAAAAATAGTGATTTCGTTTTATCCCACATTGGCTGGGCAATGTCATTTTTTGGTGTTTATAAGCTAAAACACTAACATCCAAGGTAAGAATAAGAGCCCAGAGGCTCTTGGCAGGCCTTTGAGGGCTGGGGGTCGACTTACATGAGCTATGCACAATGTTTTAAAGTGAAATCCGAAAATTTCTTATAAACCAAGAAATGAGATATCCCACATTGTTCCCACAGAAGGATTTTGAAATGCATATATGCAAAAACAAGAACAATGTAATTTGAATAAGAAACAGGAAGCTCTCCATGCGCGGCCAGATGATACCTCAGGAAGCGTGCCCAGTCAGTTGATGTCATAATTTTGTAGAAGAAATCACCCGCTCACAGACCAGGAAAGGCCGAGTAGTCGCTCAGTCGCGGGGGAGGAAGGAGACCGCAGAATTGACTCACGACTGTGCGATCGAGCTCGTCGCGCAGTCGCGCTGGTTAGAGGAGGTGCCCAAAATGATGCATGGATGAGCGATCGAGCCAGTCACGCAGTCGCGGACCTAAATATGAGTGCGTCGCGCAGTCGCACAAGAAGACTGAGACATCAAATTTGGCTTGCAGGTGAGCGACCAAGCTCGTCGCACAGTCGCGCAACCTTTAGTCGCTCGGTCGCATAGCACAAAATTGCTCATCACGCACTTGTAGATGAAAATGAAGATGTTGAAAAGGTCATGTGAGTGGGCAACTCAGCTCGTCGTGCACTCACGCAAGGTTTGCAAGGTGATAAAAGGGTGTTGCGACTGAGCAGTAATGGCCTAGTCGCGCACTCGCACAAGGTAAATTTGGAGCCAGTCAAGGATGCAAAGGTGATTTTTAGAACAAATCAGCAAGCGCCACTTGTCAATTTCTGGTGCAATGTGAGAAAAAAAGAGTAAAATGCATAGAGTTTTAAATCTTATTTCAATTCAATAGTTTGACTATTGAAAGTTGTCAAATATTTCAAAATTGTTCAAAAAATGTGCACGGAAAGACAAACTCTTTTTGATGATCCAGGGGGAAATTTGATCAAAAGTATCAGCTATTATATACTGTTGGAAAGGTATTGAAGAGAGGAATCTGATTTTACATACCATTTGAGGGCATAACAAATCAGATTTTGGCAGTAACAGAAGGAAGTGGTTGCAGATATTTTCTAAGAGAGAAGGATAGGTGTCAGTGACTAAATTTGTTTCTCTCATTCTCCTATATCTGAGTTTCTTCTCAATTGTAACAGGATGTTGAAATTTATGCTGCTGGGCAGCTTCCAGGCTTTTGGGGTCTTAATTTTGGTGTTCATAATCTTGCAATGTATAGTTTCAGATGATTTTTAATGAAAATCAAAGGAAATCTCAATTCAGAACTTGTATGATGTCTTTGTATGTTTGTTTTGATTCTTGTATATTAACTTGTAAGGCATGTTAATATACCAGTTACAAGGTATCTTAGCGTTTGAATTTGAGCTTCTCTCAAGGAGAGAAAGTCTTGTATTCAAATTCTGAGAATTTTAAGTCTACATATGAATATGATGTCCAGGAATTGAAATGAGAAGAATGGCTTACAAGGCATTTCATTCAGGTTTTTGAGTTTGGATTTAGAAGTTTTCTGGGAGTGCACATCTGTTTGACTCTGTTGCCGAATAGATAAGGCACTGGTCTCTGGTCTGTCTGGTAGTTTCTTCATCAATCATTTATTCAAATCATTTTCCCTTTCTTTTTAAAGAGCTGTGAATGATTATTATATCAAGTGTGATGGGCAGGAATCCATCCCCTAATTCACTGAAAGAAGTGAATCCAACAGGTACACCCACATGAGCCTTTGAGCTCGAAGTGGAGGGTTTGTTTGATCCTCGTTAATTAGCCTTTTCTTTGACAAGGTCAGGGAAAAATGCTAACACCTCCTTGGTGTCTTTATGGTCTTCATGTCTTTGGGTACCCCTGCACCACCTCTCATAGTACTTAAGCAGTTGATTCAGCTTTCCATACTCAACTATCCTCTTTGTTAATTGTTTTAAATTAGGTTTCCATAGTTGTCTCTCAGCTCACTTTTCTTGTGCTATCACTTTAGTGGGTTTCTCAATTTTCTTCTCAACTTCCTTTTCTTCCATCTTTTTTTCTTTGTTGGTGATTCCTCCAAAAACAAATTCCTTGTACTAGGTCCAGAGCTCATCATCTTGGGTCTAGAGGATCTTGTTATCTTCATAGGTGTCTCTACTTCCTTCTTCTCAATATTCATTATTACAGACCTCTGCAATGTTCTTCTAGAAGAGGTAGGAGTTTGATCATGCACTGCTACTATTACTGAAGGTGAATTTGATAATTCTACAAGTTCAGCAGTCTGTTGGGGTGCAGACTCTAACCTTGCTTGTCTAGAGGATATCTTGTACCCTTTTTCCTCAATTATTCAACCTAATCTTTAGATATGACTTCTCATCCTGCAATTTTATCCATAATATTCTCTATTTTACTTTTCCTTTCTCTCTTAGTCAATTCTTCACTTAAATTTAGAGTGTTAGGAATAACAGTCCACAAGCATAACTGAAAGGGGGGTGAATCAGTTGTGATACAGAATATTAAACTTTAAACTTTATAAACCAAAACTTCAATACAAATTATGATAACAAAGTAAATTCTAACATAATACTTTTTGTTGAGGAAACCTTGTTAAAGGTAAAACCCCGGTGGGAATTAGCAACCACAAATGATGTTCTGAGAGTATAGTATCCTTGTTAAAATATTTAGCCCTATTAGGAGATTATTACAACATTACAGTATATAGTCCCTATTAAAGGACATACCCTATTAGGAGTCAAGAATAATAGTGGGCTCAGTACCCAGGCACCTTTCCCAAATAAGGTTAAAGCCACCCTCAAGGATTAACAATCTAAACAAGTATATATAGAAAATATACAATCCAGTGAACTGTCTGATAGAAAATGTCTTTGCTTGGTCAGTTCCAATGAAGTATTATAATCACCAACTCTCCTCTACATCTAGCAGTCAATCAAGCCTCACATCTCCCACACTTCTCTATCTTCGCATTTACCTTCTCATCATACATGCATCCATTGAAAAGAAAATATCTCTCATATATACCCTATTACAATAATTGATTAGGTCGACCAATTAAGCTTTCCCAATATACAAATAATTATTTAACCCCTTGATAAGATACACAAGGTGTATAAAAAAAGTAAACATCAATTACAATACATTAGATATACTCCAAGATCTGTAATCCACGCTCATAATTCATAATACACGCTACATCTCTGAAGTCGGACCCAAATAGGTCTCCTCCAGAATACACGTCACAGATGATGTCACCAACATGTTCATGAAAATTGATCAACAATGAACATTCCTCAATTTGTCTTCTATTATCCCTTAAGCTCACAAAATCTGAAACACCTTCACTTGTAAGATATACCCAAAACACAAAGACCTGCTCTGTCAAGCATCATTGTTATAGTCCATAAACCAGTCTTCACTAAAACATCTCTAACATCACCAATATGCGATATTAAGCCAAGTGACCTTAAGAATAATCTCATCACACATTTTTCTCCATATCTTTTTCTTCGATCATTCTGAATCATCCATATAGTGTCCATACTCTTCTGTCAGTCATCATACACTAGTAATAACCAGTCTGTTCTCTCCACATAAATATATGTTGACATCAGTGACAAAACATGAATATCACAAACATCATTAGTACGCAAATCTAATATCATCCAACAATCTCCCCCTTTGGTATTGATGGAAAGATGTGGGAAAATCCATCAACCCAAAAAGTACTCTCCCCCAATAAAATCTTCTCAATATCCTCCACATAAATCTTCCCAAAAATAGTAAGGATTTTCACATAGAATCTTTCCTCCTTTGGCAACAATGGAAAAGGGTACCATAACTCATATGTAATCTTATATAAGGTGTATCTTTTTCAAATCTTCATGTCTAACATCCAGGTGCAAAAATCACCCAAATATGCTCCATAGTGTTCATGTGATCACTCCCTCTGAGGAGTAGATCCATACATCAAGTCCAGAAAATGATATATCTCTAAAATCTATTGGACTGATGCATGCCAACATCAATCAATTACCACAGGGAGGGCCTCTCACCCCAAGCATGCTTTTGAGATATTTAAAAGCATATTTTGGTAAAGGTTTTATAAATATATCTACTATTTGTTCCTTTGCGCTAATATACTCCAGTCTAATCTTTTTCTCTACTACCTTCTCCCTCACGAAATGATACTTAATAGAAATATGTTGTCTTTGAATGCATTACAAGATTCTTTGACATATTCATGGTGCTAGTGTTATAACAATGGATAACCAATGGCTCTTCAAAAATTATTCCAATGTCCTTTAGCATTTGTTTCATCCAAACAACTTGTGTACAATTTATTGTAGCACCAACATACTCTGATTCAGCAGTAGACTGAGCAATACAGTCTTGTTTCTTACTTAACCAAGAAACTAGCCTTTTCCCAAGGAAAAATGCTCCACCACTTATACTCTTTCTATCATTCACATTACCTACCCAATCAGCATTAGTGTAAGCTTGTAAAATAAATTCATCTGATTTTCCATACCACAATTCATATTCTATTTTTCCTTTCAAGTATCTACAAATTCTTTTCATAGTAGCAAGGTGTGTCTATTTAGGATCTACTTGATATCTTGCCACAATTCCAACTGCATTGGAAATATCTGGTCTAGTGTGAGTTAGATATTGTATACCACCAATCATCGATATCTCAAACTTCACTCTAGAAAATACAACCCTCATCATAACAGAAAGCACAAAGATTGCAATCCATATCATAATAGAAAGTACAGACAACCTTTCACCATAAAATATATTTCTCTTGTAGAACCATACAGATTTGTATGTACCAAATCCAACTTCCCTTTGGTTGTATAATATTTTATTTTAAAATTGCTTCTATTCTGCTTCCCCATAACACACTCTCTACACATAGTGTTTGATGGTTTCACAATTTAGGTAGATCTCTTACAACATTTGTCACACGTGTCTTCACAATGCTATCAAAGTTAACATGACAAAATCTTCAATGTCATAACCATCTTTCATCAACCTTCATAATAAAACAAGAAGCTTCAAATGTATTCAATTCAAATGCATTACCTCTAGATTTAGTACCAGATGTGATCAACTCTCCTAATTTAGTTCTGATAGAAATTTCCCATAAATGAATTTCAATTGATAACCTTTGTCCATTAGCTTCCCAACACTCAGCATATTATACTTAAGTCCATCAACAAGCAATACATTGTCAGTATTAGTCTTTCCATCTAGTTAAATAGATCCAACTGCAATGATAAGCCTAGGAGTATTGTCACCAAATCTAACAACACCACCATCATATATTTTCAGACTCCCAAACTTATTTTTATCTCCAGTCATATGATGTGAACAACTACTATCTATAACTCATTTAGATTTATTTTCAATACAAGATACTAAGGCTTTTTTCATGTATAGGTTCATCATCCTTAACAGAAATAAATCCAATTTCATCATAATCAACGTCATCATCAGACACACCTTCACTAGCATAATAACTTTCCTTGTCTTTTGAATACTTTGATTTGTAAAATTTAGGTTTATGCTTTGGAACCCTTGTAGGACATCGAGATGCAAAATCACCAATCTTGTCACATGAAAAACATTTCAAAGGTAAATCACCTTCAAATTTGAAAGGAAACTGAGTGTGCAGAAAATAGTTCCCTACGCTAAACTCCCGAGAAGAGGATCGTGAAAATTTAGATTTAACCCTTATCAATTACAAAATGTTAATATAATTAACTTAGATGTTGCTGCAATAACATGTATACATACAAATATGAGAATGACACAATGATTTACCCTGGGGAAAACCTTTCAATAAACAGCACTCCAAAACCTACACAATGTATTAATCAAAACTATTGTTGTTTACAATACACTTGCAATGCAAGTTCTTTCAAGAGATAATCAACACTTGAAGACAAATCTGGCAGCATAACAGTATTCCAACAATACACTAAATTCTCCCTTCACCCTTAGTGATTTGCAACCCTAAAACGCTTATATCATGCGCTTCCCTTTTTAGGGCAATTTCCAAAGACAATCATATTAAGGTTTACCATTCTCCAAAAAAATAGGAACCCTAAAAAATTTAACCCTACGCATTGAAGAAGAGTGTATAGTACTCAACATGATCAATTGCCACATGTCTTGCATGTCTTCACGCATCATCGAAGCTTTCACAATTAGCTCTTACAAATATTAATGACCGTCATAGGAATCTGTCATAACCGTTTCAGTCATGATTACCTTACACATTGTCCAAAGTGCCGACATTTCTCAAATAACCTCTCCTACAGAAAGGGATGCCTAGATCCACCTAGACCAAGTTTGATCATCCTTTTCATCTTCCAAGTGGAGTGAAAATACAACATGTTCACTCAACTAAATGACAGAACGAATATCAAACTTAAATACATGATTTACAAACAATTAATTACAAATAAAATAATATCAAAAGTAAGGAAATATACAAGGTTGAGACACCTTATTCCTAACATTCTCCCACTTGTTGAACACCTTGTAAGAGCCAAAGGAAATAATAGGATTTAACTATTGTAGGCCGAGAGGCCCATAGACTCTGAACACCATCTAAACTTCTCTATGCCCATATTTTTTGTCAATGCATCCACAAAATTCTTTACTGTATCTACCTTCTCCAAACTTACCTTTCCATCCTCTACCATATCTCTCACAAAGTGAAACCGCACATCAATGTGCTTAATTCTGGCATGGAAAGTTGGATTCTTGGCAAGAAAAATAGCACTCTGACTGTTGCAACAAATTGTAATATGGCTTGCATCAACACCAACATCCAAACATAGTATCTTAAGCCAAAAGGATTACTTACAAGCATGAGTAGCTGCCATGTACTCTTCTTCTATCATGGACAAAAGGACCACAGGTTGTCGCTTACTCATTAAACTGATGGCAACACCAAACATAGTGAACACATAGGCACTGGTGGATCTCCTGCTATCAATGTCACCTGCCCAATTTGACTCCACAAACCCATGAATACAAACTAAATACTGAGCTCCAGAAGAGTTTCCATGATAGCATATGGAATACTCTAATGTACCCTTCAAATATCTGAACACTCTCTTAACTGCATCCCAATGTACCCGTCCAGGTTTAGCCATAAACCAACTCAAGACTCCCACTACTTGGGCAATGTCTGGTCTAGTACAGACCATAGCATACATAAGGCTGCCAAATTTACTTGTATAAGGTACTTTTCTCATGTCCTCCACCTCACTAGGAGATTTTGGACAATCATCCAAAGATAACTTTGTTCCCATAGAAACAAGAACACACAATGGTCTGCAATCTTCCATGCTAAACCTATCCAACATAGACTTCACATACTTACTCTGACTCAACCAAATTTTTCTGTTAGATCTATCTCAACTGATTTCCATTCCCAAAATATACCTGGCTGCCCCTAGATCTTTCATCTCAAACTATGTTGACAACTGAGACTTCAAATCAGAAATCATACCCATACCCTTCCCAATCAACAAAATATTATCAACATATAATGCAATAATAAGAAGACGATCATTGTCAACTTTGAAATAAACACAATGATCTAATTTCAATCTCAGAAAACCAATTGACAACACAAAGGCATCAAATTTAAGGTACCACATCCTAGGAGATTGTTTCAAACCATACAGAGACTTCTTTAATCTGTAAACCAAAGACTCTTTACCTTTCTAAATATAGTGCTCAGGCTGTGACATATAGATCTCTTCCTCCAAATCACCATGAAGGAAAGTTGTCTTCACATCCATCTGTTCTACCTCTAAATCATACGATGTTGCTAGAGATAACAGAAATCTAATGGATGTAAGCTTTTCAATAGGAGAGAATATTTCACCATAATCAATTCCCTCCACCAGTGAATACCCCTTTGCAAGTAATCTGGCCTTGTACCTCTCAACACTGCCATCTACATAGAGTTTCTTCTTAAACACCCATTAGCTTCCAATAGGTTTTCGTCCTTTAGGCAAAGGTACTAGGTCCCAAGTTGTGTTCTTCTCCAATGAAGTCATCTCATCATCCATGGCCTTAATTCAGGAACCTGCATTTTCCACACCTATAGCCTCTTTCATAGATCTAGGCTCATCAGTGTTTGTAATCAAGGCATAAGCACAACTGGAACCTAACATAGAAAATCCAAACCTCTCTGGTTTCTTTCTTTCTCTCATGGATATCCTCAAGGGCTGAGGTTGAGGTTGTTCTACCTCTTCTTCTAAATTTTTAGAGCTGCTAGAGCTCTCCTCATCATCATCATGCTCTCTCTGTTCGGTCTTCTCAGGGATAGGAGGCAACTGAACAACATCTTCTTTCATTTCTTTTTCATCTGGCTGTAGCACAACAGGAGAAGGTGTTAGCTCTCTAAAAATAACATTTCTTCTATACAATACCTTACCAATCACAGGATCCCAAAGCTTATATCCTTTCACACCAACACTGTAGCTGATGAAGATACATTTTATAGCCTTGTTTTCCAACTTAGATCTTCTCTCCTTAGGCACATGTGCATAAGCTTCACAACCAAAAACACAAAGATTTCTAACTGTAGGCTTCTTACCAGACCACACCTCCATGGGTGTCTTAACAATAAGAGCTGATGTAGGAGATCTATTAACCAGATAGCAAGCAGTGGCCACAGCTTCAACCCAAAACCTTTGTCCAAGGCTAGCTCCACTATGTATACTCCTAGCCTTCTCCATCAGTGTCTTGTTCATCCTTTCTGCAACTCCATTTTTCTGTGGGGTATAAGGATTTGTCTTATGCCTCTCGATCCCTCATTCTTTACAGAACTATTCAAACTCATAAACATAGTGTTTGCAGAAGTCAAACTCGAGATTACAATCATTTATCCCCTTAATGAGGTTTTTATTTTTTAGGGTTCTGAGACCTTTCTCACCAATGTGGCCAAATCTCATATGCCACAACATTATCTTTTTGCAGGAATTTTTCCTTCCAAAGTGTTAGCACCCTTAGGTACACTTGTTGTACTACCATTGGAACCCATTACCACAGACTTCTTCACTGCTGGTTCAGATGGTGGAGATGAAGTGACTATTGCTCTCTTCCTTGAGACAAAAGGACTATTGCACTGTGAAGTGCAAGCATCTAGCTGAAATAGGGTACCTCTCCTAGTACCTTTCACGAGCACCATAGCTCCTCTAATCATCTTACATCCATATTTCAAAAAAACAACTTGCACACCTGCATCATTCAGCATACTTACAGATAACATGGTTCATGCCAAACCTGGGATGGGCATTACCCCATTGATCCCCTTTACTCATCTGTCAGGGAATCTGATAGTGACTCTTCCTCATCCAACTATCTCTAGGTGAGAATCATCACCCAGGCACACCTTCCCACCATTGAACTCCTCATATTTTGAGAACCAACTTTGATGAGAGGTCATATGAAAAGAAGCACCTGAGTCAATCAGCCACACATCATCACATGCATGGGTGGCCAAGGTTGTGACAAAAGCATCACCATCTTCTTGAGATTTATCAGAATCTGAATCTAGGCTTTTCTTCTTCTTCTTTGGCTCTTTGCAGTCCTTACAAAATTTTCCAGACTTACCACAGTTCCAACATGTTGCCTTAGACTTTTTAGGACTCTTATATTTCCTACGGGATTTGTATCTACCCTTTTCAAAATTCTTGTCATTTTTCTTTCCTCTATCTTTGGATCTACCGCGGACAACAAGGGCTTCCTTGGTTGAATCAGAGGTCTTTCATCACATCTCCTCAGATAATTGCAAAGACACCACATCATCCATTTGGAAAGTGACAATAGTACTCCCAAGGGCCATCACAAGATGGTCCCATGAATCTGGCAAGGAACATAGCAAGGTCATACATCGATCCTCCTCCTCCAACTTGACACCGATTGATGTCAACTATGCAATCATCATGTTAAATGCGTTAAGGTGATCTACAATGGATCCTCCTTCCTCCATTCTTAGAGAATATAGCTTCTTTCTCAGGAACAATCTGTTCACTAAGGACTTGGCCTGGTACACAGACCCAAGCCGTGTCCATAATTTGTTTGCGGTCTTCTCCTCGAGAACATTCAAGAGAATATAATCTGCTAGAAAGAGTCTAATGAGACCCTTAGCTTTCTGATCCTTGAGATCCCAATCTGCTTGAGCCATGTTTACTGGTTTGATATCATTTGCAACTGCCTCCCATACATCACGATCTATGAGCATGTCTTCTATCTTGAGTTTCCACAACTCAAAGTTTGTGCCACTAAACTTTTCCACCTCCATTCTACTGTATGAAGAACTTTCCATCTCTTCCTACAATAAGGTTATGAATACTCTACAACAATACTCACACTGAACTGGAGATTAGCTCAAAAAACCAATACCCTAACAAATAGAACCAAAATTGGTCAGGCTCTAATACCAACTGAAAGGAAACTAAGTGTGCAGAAAATAGTTCCCTACACTAAACTCCCAAGAATAGGATCATGCAAATTCAGATTTAACCCTTATCAATTACATAATGTTAATACAATTAACATAGATGTTGTTGCAATAACATGTATACATAGAAAAATGAGAATGACACAATGATTTACCCTGGGGAAAACCTTTCGGCAAAAAACCCTAGCACTCCAAAACATGCACAATGTATTAATCAAAACTATTGATGTTTACAATACACTTGCAATGTAAGTTCTTTCTGGAGATAATCGACACTTGAAGACAAATCTGGAAACATAATAGTATTCCAATAATACACTAACTTCTCCCTTCACCCTTAGCAATTTGTAACCCTAAAACACTTATATCATGCGCTTCCCTTTTTAGGGAAATTTCCAAAGACACCTGTATTGGGGTTTTACCATTATCTAGAAAAATAGGAACCCCACACATTACATAAGAGTGTATAGTACTCAACATGATCAGTTGCCACATGTCTTGCATGTCTTCACCCGTCATCGAATCTTTCACAATTAGCTCTTACAAATATTAATGACTATCATAGGAATCTGTCATAACCGTTTCAGTCATGATTACCTTACACATTGTCCAAAGTGTCAACATTTGGAAAATAACCTCTACTATAAAAAGGGATGCCTATATCCAACTAGACCAAGTTTGATCATCCTTGTCATCTTCCAAGTGGAGTGAAAACACAACATGTTCACTCAACTAAATGACAGAATGGATATCAAACTTAAATACATTATTTGCAAACAATTAATTACAAAACAAATAATATCAAATGTAAGGAAATATACAAGGTTGAGACACCTTATTCCTAACAAAACTTACCCTTACCTCTCTTTTTCTCTTTTTGTGATTAGGGCTACCACTTCATCTAGCTTTCTTTCTTCCTCTTGTATCTGTTCCCATTCATCATCATAGTCTCCCAGTTCATTTCTCAAGTCACTATTGTTGGTGCTCACAATTCCAGATAAGGCCTTTTTGTTTCTATGAAGAGTCGCCTTGATTGTTGACTCTACTTTAGGTAAAGAATCTTCCAATTTTGCAGCCTCAAAATTAGTTATCTTTCCAATCAACATCTCTCTAGTGAAGTTCGGTGTCAAAGGTATAATCTCCTCAATAGATTGTACTTTAGTTTTGTATATAGGTGTCAGAGATCTACGTATCTTCACAATCACTTCTTCCTCACTATAAGTGCCTCTAGAGTTTCTGATGCCAATAACCACTTTATTAATTCTCTATGCATATGCCCTAATGTTCTCATCATCTCTCATCTTCATTTATTCCATCTTTGTCTTCTAGTTTTGTAGCTTTGTATGTTTAGCAAACTTATCTCCTATATATAGTGCTTCCAATCTTGTCCAAATCTCATGAGTAGAATCCAAGTATTTTACTTCTATGAATCCACCTTCAAAAATTGTGTTGCTCAATGATTCCCTTGCAACCATATTACATGAAAATATCTTCTTATCATATTCAGTAGCCTTCTCCAATTTATCCTCAGTCTCTATCTTTTCCTTCTTTTTCATGATCATGCAGTAGTCAATTCCCAAACATAGCAAATGTGTTCTCATCTTGTTCTTCCAAGTGTCAAAGTTTTCAGGATCAAATTTTAAACTATCCTTCCTATAGTAAGTCATATTCAAGATCACCTCAAGCTATTTATCTTTATTTATAAGGACTAGTAGCTCTGACATCAATTGTTAGGAATAATAGTCCACAAGCACAACTAAGAGGGGGGTGAATTAGTTGTGATACAAAATATTAAACTTTAGACTTTATAAGCCAAAACTTCAATGCAAATGATAACACAGTAAATGCCAACACAATAACACAATACCTGTTGTCAAGGAAACCATGTTAAAGGTAAAACCCCGGTGGGAATTAGCACCCATAAATGATGTACTGAAAGTATTGTATTCTTGTCAAAATATTTAGCCCTATTAGGAGCTTATTACAACATTAAAGTACATAGTCCATGTTAAAGGATAGACCCTATTATGAGTCAAGAGTAATAGTGGGCTCACTACCTAGGCACATTTCCCAAAGAAGGTTAAAGTCATCCTTAGGGATTAAAAATATAAACAAGTGTATATAGAAAATATACAATCCAGTGAGTTGTCTGATAAAAACTGTCTTTTCTTGGTCAGTTCCAATGAAGTATTATAATCACCAACTCTTCTCTACATCCAGCAGTCAATCAGGCCTCGTAGCTCCCACACTTCTTTGTCTTCACAATTACCTTCTCATCGTACATACATATTTTCAAAAGAAAAGATCTCTCATATATACCCTATTACAATAATTGATTAGGCCGACGAATTAAGATTTCCCAATATACAAATAATTATTTAACCCCTTGGTAAGATACACAAGATACCTAAAATAAGTAAACATCAATTACCTTACATTAGATATACTCCAAGATCTTCAATCCATGCTCACAATTCATAATACACGCTACATCTCTGAAGTCAGCCCCAAATAGGTCTCCTCCAGAATACACGCCACAGATAACATCGCCAACATGTTCACGACAATCCATCAACAGTGAAAATTCCTCAATCTGTCTTCTTTCATCCCTTAAGATCACATACTCTAAAACATCTTCACCTGTAAGATATACCCAAAACACAGAGACCTACTCTGTCAAGCATCACTGTTACAGTCGAGAAACTAATCTTCATTAAAACATATATAACATCACCAATATGCAATATTAAGCCAAGTGACCATAGGAATAATTTAATCACACATCCTTCTCCATATCCTTGTCTTCGATCATTCTGAATCATTCATACAGTGTCAGTACTCTTCTGTGAGTCATCATACAATAGTAATAACCAGTTTGTTTTGTTTACAGAAACATATGTTGACATTAGTGACAAAACATGAATATCAATAGCATTAGTAGTACCCAAATCTGATATCATCCAACATAGAGATTTTTTTTTATAAGTTCTTCATCTTTCTTCATTAGGATCCTTCTCAGATTCTAAGATGTGTACAATATAACGGATAAGAATCTGAGAGTTTTCATCATATCCCATGGGTTTACACCACTACACTCTCGGTTATAGTGCCTCTAAATAGGTACAATCTATTTTCACCATGAAGAAGATGGTTTCCTTATAATTATCCATTATCGCCATAGGTATCCTTACCCTTTTTTTCATTTCTCTTTGAAAAAATTTGAACACACCATATAATTCACCATCAACCCAAATCTTGTCCTACATTATATAAAACCTGCTAATCTGAGCAGGTGTAGGTTCATCTTCATTCCATGCATGAGAATGCATGCGAGTAAAATTATGTACAATGTGGAAGAAAATATGTAATATCAATAATTTAAACCTGAAGGAGCTTGACTTGTCACGCTTGATTTTCCTCAAGTTCTCCAACAGTTGTAGCCTCTGAATTTAACTCACATCATAGTGCTCATTTTTAGTACCATCTTATAAGCCATCAAGATAATACTTGCTGATAAATATGACTGCTATAATGCATTTTGTAGGCAAGAATCAAGGAAACAAGTCTCACATCCTTTTTCTTAATTTGTGTGATGGTCATAGAACGCTTGTTCTACTTAGATTCAGTTATGATTTCAACCTCCTTGGTATTCTTTTCCGCAGTAGGAATGGTATTCTTTTCCATGATAGGAATCTTGCCTGCATTATCAATCTAGTCACCAAGAGGATTAATTGTTTTTTAATCTTTATTGGTTTTTATCTTATCCAAAAGAACTGGTCATGCATCCTGCTCAGCACAATCTTTATCCATTCAGGTTCATCAAACTCATGGAATTCAGTCGTCTGCAGAATATTTAGGTTTTGAAGCTTTATGAAGGTAGGTTTTATACTTCCATCATAATTCATCATGATTAATAGCTCCCTATGTATCTCATTGTCTCCTATGGTCTCTGACTTATAGTGAATATATTCCCTAATATCTTCTACGTGTAACACATCATGTGGGCTTTGTAAGAACGCACCCTCAGGGTCATCTTCTATAGATTTAAATAGATGTTTCTTAAATTTATGCCTAGTTCTCTACATTACATCCAATATCTGAGGTACGTCCATGTTTTCAAACTTCTAATACTAAGAATCAAGCTCACAAATAGATCTAAATATCTTTTTCACCAAACTAGGGTTTGAGATCATGCGACCACTGAATTGCTTAAATTATCTCCAATATTTCTCTCTTCTCTTCACAACCTACTTTAATGGTGACCAAAATGACTAAGTATGACCACTTATAGCTCACAGTATACTTCTAATGCATTTCCCAATGCACTTCAAAAAACTATTTCATTCCCAATCAACCATGAAGTTCCAAGCGATCAGACTGTGTTACTTTTCTAACTTCGCGACCAAGGATGTATCTTCTACACATATCCTTGAACCTATAGCTAACCTCGCATCATCCCATTTTATAAATCAGGGGTTGGATAATAGATTATCTTAGTTCCAAAGCTCCCCCTAAGGTGAAGCTTGGCTATTTATGTTGATGTGACAATGGTTTAACATCAGGCGGAGATCCAGTAGTATCTACTGAATCTCCCTGATTCTTAGACCCACTCTGATTCTTTACATTCTATACCTTATCACTGTTATTTTTGACAAAATGTTGTTTTAACTTATCCATATATCATGTCATGCTCTTGCCAATATCACCAATATTTTTCTTTAAAACTATAGGAGGTATTCTATTGTTAACATATCCATTATACCTACAAAAAATTTCTACCTGTCTTTCATTGTTGTAGTTAAAACAAGTAATAGGTGATCTCTTAGGCTGATCCTTGTTCTGATTAACCTGTAACTTACATTTCCTTGCAATGCATTCAAAATTGTTTCATTTTTAACATATAATGCTATTGTTCGCAGCATGTTGTCTAAGATAATCATTTTTCTTCCATCTTTCATCTGGCTTCCTACATGCATTTCTTTTATGTCCATATACCCAACAATTAAAGTAATAGATAGAAAAAAATTTAGGAACAATTTTATTTTTGCAATCCTTCTTCATGTGATCAAGTTTGTTGCATTCAAAACATCTTCCTTTGAAGCATTTGATATTATCTTTAGGTTCTTCATCCTGATTTGGTGCTTTCTCTTCTTTGTCTTTTGATTTCTCCTCTTGAGAATTGGAACATTTAGCTTCATTGAAGCCAACTCATGTCTTGTCACCTTTAGGCTTTTGTCTCTCTAGTTGCTCATCAGTTTTGTCACTTCTTGCATGAAGTTCTTCAATATTGTTTCTTGCCTCCACAAGCTCTTCCTTAATAATAATATTGTACTTCTCCAATTCTTGATACCTGGTATTAACATCATTGATTTATATCTGCATTCTTCCTATCTGAACATTAGCACTTTTCAAGGTCTCTTCAAGTCTACTCTTTTCATCTTTCTCTTTCTGAATTTCTTTGGACATTTGTAAAGTAGCAACTTCATATTCATGTCTCAATGCCTCATTTTCCTACTTAAGCTATTCAATCAGATCTGATGAATCAATTCTAGGATCCCTTATCCTCTCAACAATTTCTTGCCTTTTGTTCCTTGAAATGTCAATCTCCATTTTGAGTTTCTTGATATAGTCCTCAACCTTCTTTAGCTTAAATTTTAATTCTTCATTTTCAGAATTAGCCTTATCAAGGTCTTCAAGTGCTTCTTTAACATTTTCTTCCAAAATGCTTGAATCCATCAGGATCTCCCTCAATTTGTTATGCTTTCTCTCCAAGGGCCACAAGCTCTGATACCAATTGTTAGGATCAAGCAACACTAAGAGGGGGGAATCGGTGTTGTAGCATTTTCAATTAATTTCAACCATTTGAAAATTAACCATGCAATAGCTAAAATAATAAGAATATACACATGACAAACCAAAATTTTGAAAACAATTATTCAGTTGTGTATTGTCATTGATGTTTACACAAATGTAGTAATGTTACACAAATGTCTATACCTAACTGAGCACAGTCAGTGTATGCCAAGCTCTCTCGGGCATTGAAGAAGACTCCAATATCAGCCAAGTGATCTTTAGTTATAACCGAGATCACTCAGGCAATACAGTAACGGTCAGGCATTGAAGGATTACAGTGTTAAATGAGTTATGCATTTAGTGTCACCTGACTAATAGCACTTTACACTTTATGTTTAATTGGTTATATGCAGTCGACAAACTTAAGTTTTATTATTTATTAGGAAGTTTTTTCAAGCTGACTTGACAAGGCCTATCATATATATACAAGGTCAATTTTGGATTGAATATTGAAGAAAAAAGTGAGAAGTGGAAGAGTTTTTGATATGAAGAGTGAAGGAAAAATAAGATGGTATTCTGATTAAGGATAGAATATCCAAACCGAGTTGCAATAGAATATTTGATCAGTGAGGATCCAGTTTAAAGCCAGAGTAGAGATCTGAATCAGCAAAGACAATTGCTTCTTCAAATAGGTCATTCCATTGTTACTCTCTAACAATTGTAGCAGTGATCCAAATCTCTTTACAGAGTAGACTTAACAGTCTTTCATAAATCGTCTAACAAGGTGGCATTTCTACATTGAAGTGTTTGAAGACCTATAACAAGGCCACTCCTTAAAGGATGATTAAATCCTCTAATAGGGTCACACCTAATAGTGTATTTTGTAACCTTTAATAGGGTTGGTTCCTAACAGGGATCACTTTAGAAGAGTGAAAAACATTAACTAGTTGCAATTAGTAGTTTTCCCAACTTGGGTTTCCATGTTAAATTTTGGTTTCATCTATGTACATGTTATTTTCTTTATGCATTATTTTTCTGCACTTATTCACTAAACGATAATCACAGTAAATATCTTAAGATTGCTTTGTTAACCGAGTAATAGCAGAATATCTTTATTAACCGAGTAACAGTGATAAGTTTCATTAAGACATCTAAGGGAATTGGATTTGTTTTTGTGGTAACTGATTCACCCCTCCCCTCTCAGTTACTCAACCCATTTCCAACAATTGGTATCAGAGAATTTGGTGCTTTTAGGAAAGGTTTCAAGGCCTAAGCTAAAGATCAGAGATTTCTTACAAAAGGGGGATCCCCAAGCTTAACAAAGACAACTTTGGTGCATGGCAAGAGTTGATGAGGCTACATCTATCTACTATTGGAGATACCGGTTCACAATTCTTGGATCACAAATATGTGGAACCACCGAGACCTATGTCTATGGATCATATGGTAGACATGAAGAGTCATAACATAATGATTATTGATATAGCTTCTTCACTCAGCTATTCAGAATTTGATGAAGTCAAGGACTGCCCTACTTCCTATGATATGTGGAAGAAATTGCATGATATCCATGGACGAGATGATAATGTTAAGAGAGCCAAAGAAGAAAGTCTCAGAGGTCAGTTTGATTAGACGAAAATGAAAGAAGGAGAAGACATTACAAAATATAGTGAAAGAATCAAGAAAAGTGTAAGTTCCATCAGAGCTGTTGGTGGAAAAATTGAAGACAAAATAGTGGTTAGTAAGGTATTGACAAATTTTCTTCCTATCTATGCCATTAGAGTTTTAGCTATTCAAGAGAGGAGGTGCAATAATGATATAATTCTAGATGCATTGGTTGCAAAGCTTACAGCTTTTGAGTTGGAAAATTTTGACAATTATTCTCCTAATCCTAGCAATTTTGAGTCTGCATTCATAACTAAATTAAAATTTGGTAAGATGGATAGAAACTCAAAAGGAAAATAGATTGACAGTGATAGTGATGATGATTCTGACGATGAAGATCTAGAAATCATTGAAGCACTACTTGAAAAGAGAGTTTCCAAAGGAAAAAGACAGTACAAAGGAAGAATACCATTGATTTTCTTTTCATGTATGAGGTTGGTCACATTGCTGCTAAGTGTCCAAACAAAGAAGACAAAGGTGAGAGAAAGTTCAACAAGTACAAAGGCAAGAAAGATTTCAAAAACTATAAAAGCTACAAGGACAAAGGTAAGAAATCTTGTTATATTGCAAAACATTTTGATAGTGATGAAGATGAAGATGAAATGGTTTACATTGCTATTAAGGATGAGTCAGACAATGAAGATAATGAAAAGACCACACTTTTCTCGTATATTAGTGAAAATGACACTTGGATAATTGATAGTGGTTGTTCTCACCACATGACTGGTGATAAAACTAAATTTCAACATCTTGAGCATTATGATGGTGGGAGTGTCAGTTTTGGGAATGATGAACCTTTCTATGTGAAAGGTAAAGGTTGTATCTCTCTAACTGAAGGAATCAAATGTGATAATGCTTATTGGGTTGAAGGACTAAGGAATAATATACTAAGTGTGGCACATCTGAATAACATTGGTTTCAAGGTATAATTCATGAATTGTAGGGTCAAGCTCGTGGATGGTAAGGGGAACCTAGTTGGAATTGGAAGGCAAACAAAAGGTAATCTATTCTATCTTGATCTCACTGAAAGTTCATATTTTATAGCACAAGTAGAAGAAAGTTGATTATGGCATAAAATATTATGTCATGTGAATTTTGATAACCTGGTCAACATAAGTAAGAACAAAAGAGTAAGAGGTATTCCTAGTCTAAAGAAACCTGAATTGGCAATATGTAAACAATGTGAAATTGGGAAGATGGGCAAAACTAGTTTCAAGATAAAGAATTGCAATAGTGAAGAAGTCTTGGAGTTAGTGCATACTGATCTGTGTGGACCAATTGGAACAACAAGTTACAAAGGAGAAAATTATTTCATTCTATTTGTTGATGAGAATTCCAGAATGATGACTGTTATGTTTCTTAAAGAAAAATTAGAAGCTTTTCAAAAGTTTAAGTGGTACCTTGCCAGAGTTGAGAAGGAAATGGGAAAGAAATTTAAATTCCTAAGATCTGATAGAGGAGGTGAATTTATTTCTAATGAGCTCAATGAATTTTGTAATAAAAGAGGAATTAAGAGACAAGTATTTGTCCTAGGTACACCATAGAAAAATGGGATAGCAGAAAGAAGAAACAGATCCATTATGGATTGTGCAAGAACCTTGATGATTGAAAGAATGTTGCAACCAAATACTAGAAGGAAGCTATCAGCATTGCAATTCACACCTTGAATAGAGTTCAACTAAAGAAAGATATTGAGAGGACACCTTTTGAACTATGGTATGGTTATAAACCCAATGTTCATTATTTCAAAGTATTTGGAAGTAAATGTTACATCTTGAACAAAGTAAGAAATGGAAAATTTGATGTAAAAGGTGATGAAGGTATATTCCTAGGCTACTCCTATAAAAGAAAAGCATATAAATGTTTGAATCTTGCTACTCATAAATTCATAGAAAGTATACATGTAAAGATTGATGAGTTTACAGAGAGAAGTGAAGAACGGAGCAGTAAAGAGTCTGAGGACTATAGAAACTTTGTGTATTATGAACCTGATACTATACCTAAGACATAGGAAATGGTGATTGGATAGCAACCATGTCAACCATTGAATTCATTAGCAAAAACCTTGTTGCAACTTGTTCAACCCTAGCTGCTAACTATTGAAACTGAGTCGGAGACAGAGGCACTTGAGTCTCAGATAGTGGAACCTGAGTATCAGTCAGAAGAGTAGAATAGAATGTTTGAGCATGGTGAACCAAGTGAAGGAAGCCCAGAATCAAAGAGGAAGGAACCTGTACTTGCCAAATATGTCAGAAAGCATCATGCACCTGAGAAAATAATTGGAGATCAGACAGAAGGTATAATGACAAGGAAAAAACTTAAAGGTACATGTTTGCTTAGTGTAATTGAACCTAGATCCATTAAAGATGTGTTGAATGATGAAAGTTGGATAGAAGCCATGAATGAAGAAATTGAGCAAATAGAAAAGAACAAAACATGGACTCTTGTAGCTAGGCCAAAAGACAAGAATGTGATTAGTACTAAGTGGTTTTTCATAAACAAGATGAATGAAAAAGGTGAAGTTTCTAGAAACAAGGAAAGATTAGTGTGTAAAGGATATGCTCAAGAAGAGGGTATTTATTATGGAGAAAATTTTTCTCCTATTGCAAGACTTGAAGGAGTTAGAACTCTTCTTGCATATGCAGCACATAAAGGATTCAAGGTACACCAAATGGATGTAAAATCTATATTCTTGAATGGAATTCTGGAAGAGGAAGTCTATATTGAGCAACCTGAAGGTTTTGTTGATCCTAACAAAAGGAATATGGTTTTAAAATTGCACAAAGCCTTGTATGGACTGAAGCAAGCTCCTAGAGCCTGGTATGAAAGATTGCATGGTTACCTAGTAAGTATTGGATTTCAGAGAACTAATGACAATAGTAGCTTGTACAACAAAGAAGGACCCCAGAACAAGATACTATTAGAAAAGATATTCATTGATGATATACTATTCACTGGACATGATGATTTATGCAAAGCATTCTACAAAGCTATGAGTAAGGAATTTGAGATGTCTATGTTTGGAGAAATCAAATTATTTGTTAGTTTACAAGTTCATCAGATGAAGGATGGTATCTACATTACCCAGTCTAAATATATCAAAGAGATACTAAATAAATTTGGAATGGAAGATTCTAGACCAGTTGAGACACCTATGTCTATTAGACATAAGTTATCTAAGGATGGTGACTCAAAGGAGGTAAATCAGACTACCTACAGATCCATGATTGGTAAACTTGAATAAGTTGTTCACACTAGACCTAATATTGCATTAGTAGTTGGTATTGTTGCAAGGTTTTCACCTAATCCCAGAGAGAATCATTTGATGACTATCAAAAGGATTCTGAGATATCTTAAAGGCACTAAATATTATGGATTATGGTGAAAGAAAGGAGGAAACTTTGATTTAAAGACTTTTACTGATGTTGATTGGGCATGTAGTTTTGATGACAGATAGAGCACCAGTGGCGGAGCATTATTTCTTGGAAAAAGGTTAGTCTCCTGGACTAGTAAGAAACAGAATTGTATTTCTCAGTGTATAGCAGAGGCAGAGTATGTTGTTGCAACAGTGAGTTGTTCAAATATCATATGGTTCAAACAGCTATTGTCAAGTATGAAGGAGAAAATCAAAGAGCCAATCATTATCTACTGTGACAACACTAGTGCTATTAACATTTCAAAGAACCCTATGATGCATACTAAGACTAAGCATATTGCATTAAAGTATCATTTCTTGAGAGATTTGGTTCAGACAAGGAAGTAAGGTTGGAATATGTGAATACTAAAGAACAAATTGCAGACATATTCACAAAACCTTTACCTAAGGATGCATTCTTGTATCTTAGAGGAAAGCTAGGGGTGATTCCCCTAACTTATGCTCACTAAAGCACAATTTAGTGATGCATAAATCAAGCTACATTAAAAATATAACATGTTGATGCAGATTATCGGAGCTTATTGCATATGAATCTGTACATCAAGTACACTACAATTTTATTGGATAGAGTCTTTGGCATTTGGATGTCAAAGAGGGAGAGATTATGATGTCATGCCAAAGTAATCATTAAAAGAAAATATTATTGACAGAGGGAGAAATTTTATCAAAAACAAAGATTAATGTAAGAGGGAGAAATCTATATTTCACTGATTGTGAAGATAGAGGGAGTTTTCTGGATGAGAATCAGAATGAAACTAAGAACATTAATAAAATTTTATTCTTGTTCTTGTTGCTCTATAATTCTTTGGATTATGACATGTTGTATTTCCATCAATGCCAAAGAGGAAGGTTGTTGAAGATGATTATTCAATTGTGTATTGTCATTGATGTTTACACAAATGTAGTGATGTTACACAAATGTCTATACCTAAGTGAGCATAGTTAGTTTATACCAAGCTCTCTCGGGCATTGAAGAAGACTTCAATATCAACCAAGTGATTTTCAGTTCTAACTGAGTTCACTCGGGCAATACAGTAACGGTCGGGCATTGAAGGATTACAGTGTTAACCGAGTTATGCATTTAGTGTTAGCCAACTAATAGCAGTTTACACTTTATGTTTAACTGGTTATATGCAGCTGACAAACTTAAGTTTTATTATTTATGTGAAAGGTTTTTCAAGCCAACTTAACAAGGCCTATCATATATATACAACGTTAAGTTTGGATTGAATATTGAAGAAAAAAGTGAGAAGTGGAAGATTTTTTTATATGAAGAGTGAAGGCAAAATAAGATGGGATTCTGATTAAGGATAGAACATCCTAACCGAGATATAATATAATATTTGATCAGTGAGGATCTAGTTTAAAGCCAGAGCAGAGATCTAAATCAGCAAAGATAATTGCTTCTTCAAATAGGTCATTCCATTGTTACTCTCTAACAATTGTAGTAGTGATCCAAATCTCTTTACAGTGTAGACTTAACTATCTTTCATAAATCCTCTCACAAGGTGGCATTTCTACATTGAAGTGTTTGAAGACCTCTAAAAAGGTCACTCCTTACAGGGTGATTAAATCCTCTAATAGGGTCACACCTAACATTGTGTTTTGTAACCTTTAACAGGGTTGGCTCCTAACAAGGCTCACTTTAGAAGAGTGAAAAATAGTAAATAGTTACAATTGGTGGTTTTCCCAAATTGGGTTTCCACATTAAATCTTGGTGTCATCTGTGTACATGTTATTTTATTTATGCTTTATGTTTTTGCACTTAATCACTAAAGGATAATCATAGTTAATATCTTAAGATTGCTTTGTTAACCGAGTAACAACAAAATATCTTTATTAATTGAGTGACAGTGATAAGTTTGATTAAGACATCTAAGGGACTTGGATTTGTTGTTGTGGTAACTTATTCACCCCTCCCCTCCTAGTTACTCAACCTATTTCCAACAGAAACAACTCATAGCCCTGTGATTTATTGTCGAGGAAACCCTGGCCAAGCAAAAACCCTGGTGGGAATGGTACCCACAAATTATGCAGTAAGAGTATAGTGTTCATGTTAGGAGACCTAGCCCTGTTAGGAGCTTAATATTATATTTATTACAAATCCTTGTTAAAGAATGAACCATGTTAGGGGTGATACAATGGAGCTCACTTCTCTAGAAGGACATATTGTCTAGCTTATAGAAAGGAGTTATACAATATAAAAAGTGAAGTGTAGTAGCATCTGCTACGTTGAAATAGGTCCAGTTCAAGCTCGCAACAATAATCATAGAATCTCCACTTATTCTGCCATTTTCCATACATACATCACCGCAACTATTTTCGCAACCCAAAAGGATCACATATATATAATCGATCAACTTTAGTTCTTAGCCGAATTGCTAATTCTTGACAAAACGTGTATCCATACTTGGCCCACAATAAGATAAACAACATGAGACCATTCATCCACCAAGATAGGTGAGGACCTATCATTAACCAAAAAATAGATCAACAAAATAACTAAAGTTGTGTCCCCAAACCTCACGTCCACTCACATGCCATGTTTCCATTGTTCACTATACTCGCATGACTTCACCAAGCTGTAACTTTCGTCAAACATAACCAAAACTCCAGTGACCATAACAGAAGCTGTAGTACATCCTATATATTGTGTACCTAAGCTCGCATGTCATCTTGATGAGTATAATGTGCTCGCCAAGCAAAAATTAAAACACCACATCTATTATATATAAAACAACTACCACTACTAATTCTAAAAGACAATAACCAATGATTTTTCAAAATTAAAAATTTAAACATTAAAGATTACATGTGAAAAAACCCACACATATATGAATACAAGATGTATGAATAATTTGTAATCTGAAAATTAATAATTGTTTTAAACCTTTGCAATTTGCATATTATATCAAAAATCCAAATACCACACCAACCATATACATAAACTAGTGATAGCATTGAAAAGAAATAACTATTTATTTATAATGGTAATAATTGAAACCTTGGAGATTACATGTGATGACAAAACTCACACACCTATGAATATAAGATCTATGAATAATTGATAATGGATTACATTCATTTGAAAATTAATAATTATTTTAATCATAAAAATTGTTCGTTTTAGAAAAATCGAAACACTACGCCAATATATGTATGTATAACAATTGATAACTCAAAACCAATACATATTGATATGATGAAAATACATTCGATGGAAAAACCCACACCTACACCCACCATATATATAAAACAAGTGATAACCTAACCTTAAAAACAAAACCAGTTTCCCAAAGGTAATGGAATATGTCATCTGATCGAAGATGGCAAACAACTCTCGAACAGAAAAGAGCAAAAGAAAATATAGCGAGGACGAGCGGGCGCCAAACATAAGAGCAGCTCCGCAGCATCGACTTCGCCTCGTAATATCCATATTTAGACAGAGAAAGCACTACATAATCTACGGTACTAAATTCTGGAGAAGTCGGTCGGAGTTGGGGTTAGAATTGTCGTCCCTCGAAAGTCTGACCGAACTGCCACGAGTTGGGAGCCACCCTTCGAGAAATTACGCTCCTCCCGTCGCTGGTTGTCACTCTGAAAGACAACGTCTGGCCCATCATGCTCAACTGACTCTGCCAATTTTGGCCCCAATTCCGCTTCAGACTCTGCCAACCTGAGTTGCCAGGGGCGCGCGGGTCCCTGCCCTTCACGGAAACGGCCACCACGTCTCCGGCTCCTCCAACGTTGGTGAGGAGCACCAACTGGAAATACTGGGATCCGTATATTGTGAACCGAATTCCTCCCTTCTTCACGCATTCCACCCGCCTGTAGCGAACTGGAACCACGCCGCCCTTGTATAGTGCAATCTGCTCAAAGGCGGGAACGGAGAGATCGAAGTGGGGGAGAGGAGGGTTGCACCACCCGCCTGCGTCGTTTGGCTGGGCAAAGTTGGGCGGGCAGAAGTTGGTGGCGGTGACGGTGACACTTGTCCCTCGCAGACACCACTGCGGATCCTCCTCCGCCTTGCACTGCAAAACGTAGCATCCTCCGCAGCTCAGCCCATCATTGAACAGCGCCGTGCTCAGAGCTGCCGTGTATATGCCGTACCCTTGGGCCGGCAAATTGCCATACCCACACGCGCCTCCTGGACATACAAACACAAACAGGATTTGAATTTCTTTATCAAGGATTGCGTTGAAGTTTAATGAAATATTGCATAGGATATAAAGATATACCCATAGTTCCAGACATATCGTAGCCTCCATAGAAAGTGGCGTGGGCAGCTTGCCACTGCTGCTTCGAGTGGAAATGAACGTGGCGGTCGCGTGCGCGAGCTGGGGAAAGCATGCACCAAAATGTTAATGCGAATGCCGCCAAAGAGACTGTACGTGCAAATGCAGATGCCATTCTTATTTTCTCTCTTCTTCTATGAACTCAATTTTTGTTCTTGATACTCAGTCTCTCCAAAGCTGTTGTTTGTGCATGTGATGGATGAATGCAGGTTCTTAAATAATCTATCACATTCAGCTACGCGATTCTCTTACCTCAATCTAATTGGATGCACACTAACAAAAATAACAATAATGTTTTAGCTTCTACTGATGTAGGGAATGTTTTAGCTCCGCTGTTAATGGGCCAACTTCAGGAGGTTATTTTTACAAGTTTGAATAAATCCCGGCGTTTCTGTTGGAGATTTTTACCGGTCTTCTAATTTAGACAATGTCTTTAAATGAATAGTGCGTCGAAATGAATATCTGTACGATATCTCTGCCAGGCATTTCAAATCGATAGGGGAGTTCTAAGAAAATGACAAATCGTCTGAATAAACAGAAAGGACCTTTAATATTCATCGCTATAATCTTCCATACGACTTGTTCCACCTTTTGAATGACACAAAGTACAAGCATCATAAAATTTCTAGGATAATTAAATAAAACAAATAAAGATATGGAGCTTAAACTTTATTAAAAGGTAATCGGAGAAATTAAACACTTTTATGTAATGATTTCCTTTGAACGTAAAATTTCAATGTAAACAATTCATATTTTAATATATATTATTTCTATAAATAAATATCTTCAAATATATGGGAATGTGTGGAATTATAGATGGTGTCAAAACACTCAAGATTAATCAAGATTAAAAAGTGCTAATTTAAGGATAATAAATAAACCTATAGAAATTGTTGTTATAGTAAATGGGGTGTGAAGTAAAACGATATGAAAATTTGTGTAAATATGAATAAGTTCAAGGTATTGGAGATTGATCAATGATAGAATTCTTAGTTCCAAGGTAATTTAGCAAAATGGCACATTTTATACCTTGCAAAAGCACCCATGATGCTTCACACATTGCACAATTGTTCTTCAAGGAAATTGTAAGGATTCACGGCCTTCCTACGTCAATTGTTTCAGATAGATATGCAAAATTCCAAGGACACTTCTAGAGAACCCTCTGGAAAAAGTTGGGAACAAACTTGTCCTTTAGCTCTGCCTATCATCCCCAAAAAAATGGTCAAACGGAGGTAGTGAATAGATCACTTGGCAATCTATTAAGGTGCCCCGTCAAACAACATTCTCAGAATGGGGATATTATACTTCCACAAGTAGAATATGCATTCAATGATTCTATCAATCGGTCCACAGGGAAAACACCTTTTCAAGTAGTCTATGGTTTACACCCAAGGGGACCAATGGAACTCGGAGAACTCCCAAATGATCCTAAAATAAGAGCCCATGGAGAAGAATTTGAAAATTTAATAAAAAAAATACAAGATCAAGTCAAAGACAACTTGG
The DNA here is from genome assembly GCA_018584345.1 of Thuja plicata. Classification (NCBI taxonomy): domain Eukaryota; kingdom Viridiplantae; phylum Streptophyta; class Pinopsida; order Cupressales; family Cupressaceae; genus Thuja; species Thuja plicata. Next base: position 3,079,452 of record MU227568.1, read on the forward strand.
AGCAAACAGTGCAAAAATACAAGGCTCATGTAGACAAGAAAAGAAGGGCAGTACACTTCAAAGTTGGTGACAAAGTGTGGACTTATCTCAAAAAGGAAAGACTTTCCAAAGGCAGACATTCAAAGCTTCATATGAAGAAAATAGGACCTTGCCCTATCTTACACAAATTTGGTGAAAATGCATATGAAATCACTCTTCCTCCCACTCTTGCAATCTCTCCAATTTTTAATATCTCTTATTTAACTCCTTTCAAAGAAAATGCAGGCATTGTAGGTACTCAACAAGATGAAGATGATACTCAAGATGGCTGGCTACAAGATCTTCCTCCCAGTCAACCCCTCCAATTGCACAAGATCCTTGAGTCAGAAGTTCTTAAACAAACAAGAAAGAATACTTACATGCAATATATTATTAAATGGAACTGCCTCCAAGACATTGATGCTACTTTAATGACAGAACAAGACATTTTGTAGCATGTATTCACTTTGGATCAGTTAACCTCAAGTGGGAACTTGAGTTCTCTTCCACCAGGGGAGTATGGTACAGGAGCACCATGATGAAATCATACATGTCCTAGGATACCCCAAAGGTTTCTTGAGTCACTTTAATGGGATTGGGTACATTGGACCACTTAGCTATGTAATAAGGATCTATTTGTGAGACCAAGAACCAAGTTGGTGTTCTATAAACCACTTGGCCAACCTTGGTCAATAGATCAAGAAATGTTGGATTTCATGTTAATTTATCATTTTAGATGTTTTTATAATGTTTTTGTTCTTGCGGGACCCCTTCTTAGGATTAGAAAGAAAAGTAGCTCATTAGAAGCAAGACTTGCAAAAAATACAAAAATGCATAAAAAGTTGCTAAGCAACTTCTTGTAAAAGTTGTCAACTTTTGCAAAATAGTTTGTAATAACACTCCCAATGATCATAACCTTTGAAAATTCCTCCAAATATCCCTCTTGGTCGGATTGGAGGATGATGATGTAATTTCTCCATTTGAATCAATAAAATCAACACAGTTTTCCTGTAATAGTCAAATTGCTTTGTTGTGTACAGTGTTATATGCATCCATGGAGGGTTGAAACCAATTGAGGAGTGGAGAGTGGAGACTTATCTTTCATTTTAAAATGGTTAGAGCCCCTGAGACCCTATGAGGATAAAGTTAGAGTCAATTTTGTGAGAAAGGGTCGAGAACCCTAGGTTTGCTAGGGTTTGGCATTCAAATGCCATTTTCTCATGTTTTTACCATTGGGAAATTTTGTGCCCTGGAAAAATGAGAGGGTGGCATGTGTATTATAGTATTTTGATGGTCATTGCAGGGAGACTATTGCACATGTGTGTTGGATTTGAATAAAGACAAACTGTTAGTAATAACTGAACGGGGGGTGAATTAGTGGCCTCAAAAATTTATCCTTTAAACTTTAATCCACCAATTAATACACCTCAAATTATTAAGTCCCTACAAGATGTATGTCTTTGAATTACTTGAAATAAATAAATGTCTGTCGGTTTACCTTGTCTGTCCTTATTCTCCTTGATTACCGATAAGTAGTAAAACTTATTTACCAATACTTAGTAAATATGCAGAGTATACCAATCAATACATAAATGCATATGTGAAATGTAAAACAATAAAGTAATAAACCATACACACATAACACAAGGATTTTAACGTGGAAATCCTATTAAGGGAAAAACCATTGGGACCGGTACCCCAAATTTTCACTCTTCTAAAGTGAGCCCTGTTAGGAGCCAACCCTGTTAAAGGTTAAAAACACACTGTTAAGTGCGACCTTGTTAGAGGATTTTTATACATAGATTGTCACTAAGTATCTGGCATCTATGCTACCATCCTTGAATCATCCTCTAGACTGTCAATAGGCTTTATGCTAATCTTACTACCATCCTTGAATCAGCCTCCTTCTTAGACTGTCAATAGGCTTTAGGTAAGACCGATGCTACTATCATGCGTCAACCTTTTTGGTAATCTGTTAGGATATACCTCAATTATAAAAGACTATTAAGTCCTACTCTGTTAAGACATGTAATGCTTCAATGGTTAAACTGAAACACAATGACCTATTTCTAATGCAACTTGAATTGCAGATATTCAGATCTATTTACGTATAATACCTTTCTGATCAATGTATCAATTCACTTTCTTTGTACTTCACTCTTTCTACTCTATGATGTTGTGCTTCACTATGTGTCAGTGTCTGCAAAATTCTTAAGCTCTCCCTTAGCTTGATTGATCAGGACTACATGAAGTTTATCCTTCATCAGTTTTCTCTTCAGCATCTTCTCTCAATTCACTCCCCCGTGTATCTGATTGCTTGCGGAAATGAATTATGCTTGTCTCTTATATAGACATGATATTCCTTAATTCTTGGTTCTTGATTCTTGACTCTTGGCATGAAAAACAATCCAGCCAAATTGATTTACGGCTTTAACTTCTGATTTATCTCATAGTTATCTTCTTGCCAACTATATAAATCATCTTTAAATCACTTACTTAACTGTGGTCGAATAAAAAAAATAAAACAACCAATTAAGTCTATCCTTAAGCTCTGACAGCTATATATTTTGTCATTTTTTATCTCTCAATTTTGTCTGTCAATTCTGTAATTCATCGTCGATGACAACTGCCAGTTCCATCGATGCAACTTCAATTAGCTTCAGGATCTCCATCCGTCGGGCATCATTGGATCTTACTCATTGGGCAACAGTGTTTTCATCTCGTCGGGTATCCTATGATTCTGCTTCATCAGGCAACACTGTCTTCTGCTCTTCTGGTATCACTGTGACTTCATCTCTATCTTTACCAATGGTGTGCACTCCACCGGTGTGGTTTGTCACTTAGTGAATACTTGACTTTTATGCATTGCTAAAAGCATAACCTCTATTCCATTGATTCTCTGAAGTCTTTGGCATTATGTATATGACCTTACAGATGATATCAAGTTGACATCAATGACAATACAAACCATTAACTAATTTAATGTCTTACATCATCTTCAACTTAACATTATCAAACAGTCAATCAGTTACATTTCATCAATCTCTCCCTTTGGCATTGATGGCAACATACTATATTATCACACTATACTATTTCTAATACAACATGAAATACAATTGTTGAGATTCATCAAATTACCAAATAGTTTGTTTTGATAACTGATAAAAATGTCTGACTGCTGGTGAGCTCTGTATTACCTTAGATTTGATTCTTGCAGCTTTATGTTTATCTTCTTCTAATATGTTTGTGTCCTTTGTTAGTGTCAATTTCTCTCTCTTCTTCTTTGATGTCTTTTTCTTGTGTTTGCAACTTTGATACAAATTCTCTCCCTATGGATATGATCTCTCCCTGTTTGGAGTAATCTGATAATGAATAGTTTTTTATGATAATATGGATACATTCTCTCCCTTTTACAATAATGCCAAACAAATACATGTCAAATATTGGACATTCTGTAAAAAAAATTTCTTCTATCCATAATATATTCCTTGAATTTCCCTTATCCATCATCAATAATATGTTCTGGTGCTCGGTTCTGATATATACCTTTCTGTATATAGATGTAGCTTTGAAGTTCATTTTATGCTTGCATCAATCATGAATGATATTTTGATAATATATGGCTAATGTAGCCTTCAGTCCTTTTACTGACTGATAGACATGGGTTTGACCCCTAGTCTTTTCCTCAGGTACTCAAATGTATCCTTGGGCAGTGGCTTGGTGAAGATATCAGCCAATTGTTCTTTTGATTGC